>JAQZBX010030499.1:0-26802 GCA_029593785.1 Cabassous unicinctus | reverse complement strand
GGGGCTGGAGGGGACTGGCTCTGGAGTTGGAAGCCCTGTGCTTGTCTTTGCCTCCTTTGCTCAACCTTCCCTGTCGGAAAATGGGAATAACAACAATAACAATAATAATTATAACAGTGACCTCTTAGGGTTGTCAGGAGGAGAAAGCAAGCCCGGGAAGCCCTGGCCTGGGCAGGCACCCAGTAAATACCACTTCTTTTCCTCCCAGCGTCATCCCGGGCCACGGCCCTTGGAAGTTCAGGGCGCCTCCTGGTCAGGCTGCCCACTGCTCACTGTCCTGCTGGCTGTGGCTGGAGGGTGTCGTGGGAGATGGAGGCTGGGCCAGGACGGGCTGCGGAGAAGGAGAGGCGCAGCCTACCAGGAGGGCGTGGTCAGGAGGGCAGGAAGTGGTGCTCGTGGTTGGGAGCATGTGGCCGCTGGCCTTTCTCTCTCCAGGGTCTCGGAACCTGGTAGAGAGGACGTGTCCTCCAGCTGACTGTTGCTGCTCAATGGCAGGCCAGTGGCATGGCTCAGATCCCAGGCTCGGGGAGGCAAAGATAAGGGGCGGGACCCTGCTTTCCAGAGCTGCAGCCCAGGGTGGGTGTCCAACAAGCACTCAGAGAGCTGCAGCCCAGGAGGAAGGGAGAGGCCCCAAGGCTGGCCCAGGGGGCGTGGCTCCGAGCCACGTTATGCCCCCGTAAAAGATTGAAGGCGGGTTTGGCAGCTTTGGGCCCAGAGGAGCATCTGGGCAGTGGTCTTCACGGGACCGGGTGAACGTGAAGGTCCTTCAAGCCCTAACTGACTGTGGCTGCATGAGATTCTGGGAAAGGGGGCACATCTTTGCATGCCTGGAGTCATATAATTTGTTAAGCAATTCCCCTAACACCAGATCAAGAAATGTACCCAGCTGTTTGCTATTTCACCCACACCCTGCTAAGAGATATCACAGACATTTATTGAGCAGCCATTATGTACCAGGAAAAGGCCCAAGTGCTTCCATGTATCTCTGCGTGTTAAAAACCCAAATCCAAAAGCCCAGGTACCGTTCTAAGCGCTTTTCCTGGGTAACTCATTTAATTTGTGTGTGAGACGTACTCTGTAGGGTTAAATAGCGTCTAATCTAGCCTTAACTCATCAGCTTAACTATTTCTTTTGATAAAACAATTCGGTCGTCTTAGCCCAACTTTGAGACACCTGTGCTGGGAATGGCTCCAGGTGAGAATAAACTGCCATTGACAGTCGCCCAGTGACATGCAACCTGCCAACAGCAGGGCACACGTGCATAGGAGCCTTGACACTAGCAAGCACCTCGTGCAGGCTTGACAACAGCCTTATGTGGGGTTCCTGCAATGATCTCTGTCTCACAAGTGGGGAAACCGAGGCACCATTTGTCTAACTAGGTTTTCCAGGGTCCCACGGCCAGTTGACAGGTGCAGCAGGATTGCAGGGCAGATGTGGTGGTTGCAGAGTCTGAACTCCAAGCCCTGGGCTGCAGGCCACACGCTGCCCCTCTCCACGCGTCGGAGCCGTGGGCTGCATTCCACTCACCAGCGCCTGAGCAGCACCTGGAGCTTGAAAGAAATGCAGACTCTCAGGCCCCGGCCCAGACCCGTTGAATCAGAACCTGTATTTTCACAAGAGCCCGCAGGAGATTCCAGTGCCTGCCCCTGTTCAGAAGCCTGACTTAGCTCATTTACCTGCTCTTGCTAACGTGGCAAGGATTGCACAGGGAGAGCGTGCAGAGGTGAGAGATTTGAACTCGGGTCCTGGTGCAGGGTCGGAGGCTCTCTTCTCAACACAGGCAGCTTTGCAAAAATCAGGGAGCTGTGGTTTGGTCTCAGGGGCGAGTTGAGCTTCCTCTGCTTGACAGACGGAGCCTTTACTTAGTCCTGCGCACACCAGAGAACACCTGGGTGCGGTTAGCAGCCCGAGGGCTCTGGATCGTGTTCTCCCAGCTGGTGGACCGTGCCTTGGGCAGGGGGAGTGGACCTGGGGTCTAAGAAGGAGAGAGGCCTGGCGGGAATTCAAGCAGGAATAACCAGTGGAAAAGGCAGCTTGGGAGCACAGTCCCATGTGGGCTCCAGGCCAGGGGCAAGTGTGCGAGGTGTTCTGCTCCCGGCCCCTGTGGGACAGCTTTGGAGGGTGCAGCGTCCTCGGGGGGCAGGCCTGGAACCCTCAGGAATCCCCTCGGCGGCACGCTTGCCCAGGGACCGCCGGGCTCTGCTTGCACGCTTCCAGGAACAGGGAGCTCACTCCTCCCCCAATCTCTGGTTCAAGTCCTCCTGACTCCTGAAAAGCCTTCTTTGCAACAAGCTGGGACCCTCTCCCCTGCGGCTTCCAGACTTCTGCCTTTGCAACACAGATTCTTGACTTGGTCCCCTAAGCCAGCACTTCCGATAGCTGAAGCCAACTCTGGCTTGAGTCAGGGCCAGGGGCGTGGGAACCCCACCTGCCTGCAGGTAGGACCTGAGGAGGAGGGGGCTGGGCATTGGGTGGAAATGGGGTCTGCCCCAAGCCCCCTGAAGCAGCCTGGCTGGGCGGGGTCCTGAGAGGAGCCACTGGGAAGCCAAGCACAAGGGAAGGAGGGGAAATGAACAGGAACCCGGGGGCCAGGAGAGTTGGGAGCAGGAGGCAGAAGTGGGGGAGGCTGTCCAGGGTGGGTTGGAGGGGCCTTTCGATGGCACCCTGCAGGGCCCTGCAGAGCGTTTCCCTGAGTCTGCTCCGGGTGACAGGGAGGGGTGGGGCTTTGGAGGAAGGGCTTCGTGCTGGGTGTGGAAGGGGCTGGGTGGACGGGGGCTTCAGGCAGGCGGCCTGGTTGCGTGCTGCGGGCACCTTCGTTTTCCCGTCTTTAAAATGGAAGTAATAATAGTAATAGCTTCCTCCTAACGGTTGTTGTGAGCACTAAACGCTGAAATACAGGAAGAAATTAGCACGGTTCCCTGTCTGCAGAAGAGGTCCATAAGTTGCAGCCTTTTAAACTGTTTTTTGATGGGCACAAAAGTCAGGAAAAAACATCTGATTCTAAAAGGCCCCGAGAAGCCCACCCTCATTCCTTGAGGAGAATGTGTCTTGGCGGGTTCCCGAGACGATTTCCCTGGAAGCTTGCCCTGGTTGGATGTGGTTAGAGGGGGACAGTTTGGGTTGTATATATGTTACTGGAATGAAAATAACCAAACCCATAGGACTGTACAACCCGACCGTGGGCCATAATGTGGCCCGTGGACTGTGGCTCACAGTACGATTATAATAGTTTTCTTCCATAACTGTAGCAGGGGCACCACACGAAGGCAAGCTGCTCATAACGGGGCGTCCATGGGGACTCTGCCTGTTCTGCATGGCTCTTCTTAAACCTGCAATTTCTCTAGTAATCATCATCATAGTAAAGCTTGCCCGGGTCTCCAGCTGGCATTCTGCCAGTATCTGTGGGCGTCCACAGTGAGCCAGACCCGGGCATCCCAGACCACATCTCGCCGCCCGGGGCTGGTTTCCTTTCCTTTAGTACAAAAAGGAAACTGGGTCTCCTAGAGGCATGGAGAGGCCAAGTGAGCGGCCCCAGGTCGCAGACAAGTGAGGGACCAGGAGCACTTTTCCCAGAGTCTCCTCCGCTCCCTGCGAGGGACACGGGGGTTTCAGAGGGGGACGTTGAGCGGGCGCCCTCTCCACGCCATCACCCCCCTTGGCCCTCGGCCGACTCCAGAGAAGAGGCCGATAGCAGGGGGCTGTCCCCAGACCCCTGGCCCGACCGCCTGTGGTCGGAGCCCCTCCTTAGCCTTCCTGGTCCAAGCGGGGGGTCACCGGCTCCCCCAGGCCCACCAAGCCCTGGAAAGCCTAATCAGCTGCAGCTAATCTGATCAAACGCCCCTGCCCCGCGGAGGGTCTAGCCCAAAATGCAGCCCGGGGCCGCTTTTCTGAAATCTGTGATCTTCCTGCCTGAAATCACCTTTAATTTCCCTTAGGAATGAACAAGCATTGGGAGGTTTGGTTTCAATTACACCTGGAAAAAAAAGTTTGACACAAATTTCAAGCCAAATAAATTAGGAAACCACAGACCTGGGAATGCAGGCACGCCAGGGCTGAGGAGGGGCTGCGCTCCAAGGGCTCCTGGCCGGCCTCGGGCCTCACCCCTCCCCTGCCGCGCTGCGTGTCCTTGAGGCCTGGACAGCCTGGTTCCCGCTGACCCTTCTCCCCCAGGAAGCCCTCCCTGGCTGCTGAGCGGCCATGGCTCTCTGCCTTTGAACCTCGGTAGCCCTGATCTGAGGGTCACTGCCACAGAGCAGCGTTTAATCCTGTAACAACCTCTTACCACGTAGTCTTCTCACAAGTCAAAAACACAGAAGTCAGTCCTTCCATTTTGCAGAAGATGAAACTGATTGTTTTTCCCGGAACTTCAGTGCCCCTTCCCTCCCTGCTGAGAGTCTCAGCCACTCCCCAGGTCTCTGCTGCCACCCACCTCCTCCAGGAAGTCTTCCTTGATTGCCCCAGGCCATGCAGAGGGTACATGCCAGAGGGAATCCCAGCCCTCTGCCCCTCGCTGCCCTGAGATGCAGGACCAGACACGAGGCCCACGTCAGCGTCAGCCCACAGTCAGGAGAGCACGAGACCTCCACAGAAAGCCAGGGTGCCTAGTTCTCAGGGTCGCCCCAAGGGTACTGGAGGCCCACGTAGAAAGGAGCATATGGGACAATAATCAGGTTCCTGAAGACAGCCAGGCTCAGAGATGTGGGCTCGTGGCAAAGGTCAGTCCATCAGGATTTGGCCCTGCCGCCGCCAAGGGACAGTGTGGGGTGGGGCCCCTGGGAGGGGTCTCCTGCTCCCAGCGCTGCCAGCCTCGGGTCGCCCGAGCCAGCGGCGTCTGCCTCCTCCCTCCCCAGCCCATCCTTCGCATCCCGTCGGGTTCCCCTGGCAGTTTTTGGCTCTTCGCTCCATCCTTGCCCACCGTGCCGGGCCAGGCCCCACCAGCGTCCTCCTGGGTGTCGTGGCGGTGGTCTGCCTTCCCACCTCCTCCACACAGCGGCCAGGCCCATCTTTTACAAAGAAGAAACCACGCCGCGGGCTCTGCCTAAGGCCCTCACGTGGCCCTGCCACCTGCAGAGACACTCAGCTTTCCAGCCTGGCCTGGGCCCTCAGGGCTGTGCCCAGGAGCCTCTCCACGCCCTGCCCTCGCAGGCTCTGCTTTTCCTCCATGTCCTGCACTCCTGCTGCATCTCCACCCTCAGCCCGAGCCGTGGCCTTTTCCCCCAGCTTCTCCCCTGCCCGCCGAGACTCTCAACCACTCCCCGGGCCTGACGGAGACACTGCCTCCTCCAGGAAGTCTCCTGGATTTCTCGCTCGCTTCCTGGCCTCTAGGCTCCCACAGAACCTGCTTCTGTCATAGAACCTAACACTTGTCCATTTTCCCCATTAGATTGTGAACTTCGGAAGACAAGGGTTTCATCTGCTTAAGCTGCAAATTGCTAGTCCTTACCCAGCAAGCCGATAAAATTGGCGGAAGGGAATAAGAGAGAAAGAAGGGAGGGAGAGGCGGGCGGATGGAAAAGGAAGAGCTGGAGGAGCCCGGGGCGCTGTCCTTGGTGGGCTGGGGGTACACAGGTGTTTGGAAAGGAAACTGTAGCGGTTTGGATGTGGCCCCAAAAGGGGTGTCCACGCCCCAGCCGCTGGACCTGGAAATGTGAACTTATTGGGGAAAAGGATCTCTGCAGCTGTTATTACATTTAGGATCTCAAAACGAGGTCATCCCGGCTCTCGGAGTGGGCCCTAAATCCGATGACGTGTCCTTATAAAAGACACTCTGGAAGAGGAGATGAGTGGAGAAGAGCAGGCGGCAATGCCGAGACAGCGCCAGGGCCTGGAGCAATGTGGCCACAAGCCGAGGGCGTGACAGGGCGCCTGGAGCCTCCAGGGACAGGCGGGGGCCAGGAGGGGTCTTCCCTGAGCCACACCCTGATCTCAGAGGTCCAGCCCTCAGAACCCCGCTTAGGCCACCCCGTGTGGGTCACTTGGGGCAGCCTAGGAGCCCGAGACGGAAGCCGAGCCGCTCCAGACGCCCGTGGGAGAAGTTCAAGGCCCCGCGCTTTTGCCGGAACGTTCTCGTCCAGCCTCACCTCCCGCTGTGAGTGAGGCCCCGCAGGGCCCCCCGCTCTTCCTTCTCCCCCAGTGCTAACGCTCCCCTCGCTGTCCCGTCTCCCCGTCACTCGGCCCCCATTTCACGAGCCTGGGGGCCACGTCCTGGCCCCTGCAGGAGGAGCACCCATCTCCAGAAAGACGGTCGGTGAGCCGCCTTCACTGCACTTACGGCAGAGGGGGTTGCAGGAAAAGACGCGTCTCCAAGGCTTCCCGGGGTTGCGGACGCTTCCTGGGGCAGAGGCACCCGCCTAAGACTCGGAGGACGAGTGAGGGTCCTGGGTGAACAAGGCTGGGGCGGTGGGTTCCAGACAGAGGGTGACACAGACGAGAGGGCTGTAAATCTGTCGCTTGCTTTTCCTAGGCTGGAGAATTCCTTCCCATGCTCAGAAGCCCCCAGCCTCCTCCTCCTCAAGCCCTCTCCCTCATGGGTGTGGTGCCTTCTGCCTCCTCCCATGGACCCCCGAGCCCACGCCCTCCCGCTCCATGGCTCTGGGTCTTTATGGTGGAAGTTGAGCACCCTCTGCCGCCTTCGTCCTTCTCATCCCAGCTCCTTTCAAAAGAGCAGGCGCCTTCTTCTCTGGGTCCCTCAGCGGAGCCCTGATGCGAAGCTCCACTCTAAGGAGCGCCTGAGAGCCGTGCATGCAGAAATGCACGTCAATGGATGCATGTGGCCTCGACCACCCGGCAGTGGTCAAGGACGCGGGTCCCAGAAGCGGCAAAGCCGGGCCCCAGCCCCGGTCCTTTGACCCCCCGCCCAGTCTCTTCTGGCCCCTTGGCTGCGCTTGGCTCTGTGCACAGCGCCCCGAGCTCTTCAAGAGCAGGCCCTGGGCCCAGGCGGTGAAGCCTCGCTGCTTCCCGGGGTGGGGGTGGGGGGCGGGCCGGGGAAGGGGACAGGTGAGGGACGCTGGGGCGGCGGCCGACGCTCGGTGCGGTGAGTGACAGGGACCACAGGCTGTGGGGCAGGCGCAGAAGGGTCCCAAGAGGGTTGGAAGCTGGAGAGCAAAGTCAGACTGTAACACATTATCCAATTTTTCTGGCACCAACATTCCTGCGCGCACGGCTCGGGGGTGGCGAGACGAACCCCAGGCGTGCCGTTTCGGTGATGTCAGCGCGTGTAATCAGAATCAGAAACACATGCACGGAAAGGCTCCGTGGCTTCGGTGACCTAGGAAATTACACTTAGAGGGGAAGACCCACCGGGCGGGAGCGGTGAAATTCCAGAAGTCGACACCGTGTGGGAGGGGGCCCCTGCCCCCACGCCCCAGGCCCTCCCGACGTGGTGGAGGCCAAGGGCTTTGAAGCTGTGTCCGTAACTGCTTGGTACCCCCGAGGAAAGGCGCAAAGCCCAAACTGGACTTCCAGGGCACGGAACATCTTCACGTGGTTTTCAGGCGAGGGCAGGCCCAGGGGGCAAAGACCTGGCCCGGGCCACACGAGCTCTCAGCAGGCGCCCACTCGGCAGGACCAGGACACAGTGTCCGGAGCAGCCCGAGAAGAGAGTGGCCACTTCCCAAGTCTCCCAGGCTGGCCCACGGCGGGCAGAGGCTCAGGGGACCCGCAGGCCTGCCCGGCAGCTCCCTCCTCACCCCGAGGAGCTGAGCACGCTGCAGCCGCCTCCAGGGCAAGCTGGTGCTCTGAGCGTGGGGCCAGGGGTCAGTGAGTGTGCCGGCCCTGGGCGGGGACCCCAGGGGCAGAGGCAAGGGGCACGCCACCTCCTTGTGTGCCCGGAGCCCACGGGGCCGCATGCCAATGAGCCAGCTCCGTGGGGAGGGCAGCGCAGAAACCTGGGGCCCGGAGGCACAGCTCTCGGGGCTGCTGCGGGCCAAGACCCCCAGGACGATTGTCTGGGCATGTTCTTTAGGCGCCCGCCATTCCTCCCAAAGGACACACAGCCCTGGTCCCCAGAGCCCACCCGCACCTGGGACCTCCATCCCTCGATTACCCAAACCTCGAAAAGAGCTGGAAAGCTCATGTGTGTGCACAGGCACTCACACACACACGGATAAGTGCTCGTGTGTGTGCACACGCACTAGGGCACATGGAGAAAAGTGCTTGTGTGTGTGCACAGGCACTCAGACACGTGAAGAAAGTGCTCGTGTGTGTGCACACACGCACTAGGGTACATGGAGCAAGGTGCTTGTGTGTGTGCACACACACTCTGGCACATGTAGAATAGTGCTCGTGTATGTGCGCACACACTCACGCACACGGAGAAAGGCCAAATAGAGTGACTCAGCCCAAGAAGCATCCACTGCACCCAAACGGCTTCCCACACCTTTAGGGTGATGCAAAAACAATTATAAAATGACCTGAAAATTTGAATAGACCTGCCAGTAAGTCGGCCGTTCCTCTCATGTATCTCATTTGACTGTCACAACCACCTTTTGAGGTAAACAAAGCAGGCAGCATCTTCCCTGTAAACGTCTTTTCCAGATGAAGAAACTGTCTTGCCCACGACGGTGGCTCAGCCGATGCTGAGTGCGTTAGCGGCAAAGGCCTCGTGGCTTTGAGTCAGAAGACTCCCACAGGGGAGCGGGTGTGGCTCAGTGGTTGAGCGCCTGCTTCCCACGTACGAGGTCCCAGGTTCAAGCCCCGGTATGTCCTAAAAACAAACAAACTCCCCCCTCTGTCCCTCCCTCCGTCCTCTCTCCTTTCCTCCCCGAGTTCCCGCTGGGGGTCCCCCACTTTCTGCCCTGGCCCCTTGTGCTGGGTTACCCTTTAACTGGCTCTGCCTGGCTTTTGATGTCCATCCCTCGCGCCTTCTTCCCCTGCTCTTGGGACCTTCCTCTGCAGCTGAGCCCCAGCCAGAGGTGTTCTCGTCTGGGGCAAGAAAATGGGCAAATGCCTTAGACCAGGGGAATGGTGCCGCTTGGCTGGACCAGAGGGGCAAACAGTCTACACAGACGCCTTGAGACACACGACCCACTGGACCGGCTGCCGTGGTAGGGAAGGGGTTGGTGACGCAATCCAGGCCAAGGCAACGCGGGGCCAGAATCTCTGCCGCAAAACATCAGCAGAGCGCACTTGGCCTTCATACCTGCTGAAACTTTTCTGCTGAGTTGATTTCTTTGTTTTTAAATTGAGAACCCCATAAAAATGGCAAAAGCTATTGAGAATGCCTTAACCGAGTCTGTCGAAGGAGAACTACATACAGCGGGCTCGTGGCAGTAATTCAGCAATCCCCACTGGAAGTGCTGAAAAGTCCCAGCCACGTGAGCAGTGGAAGGAGCCTGGGCCGGCGTCAGGGGCTGCCTTGCTCACCGTGGAAGCCTCGGCACCCAGCTCGGAGCTGGGCACGTCACGCGGACATGGTGCCCGGCGTTGAACTGAGTCCTTCTTCCTCCTTTTCTTTTACTTGAGCTGGAAATCGAATTCTGTCTGTCCTCATCTGAAAACAGGACAGATGTGAAAGGGCTGGCAAGTATCTGTGATCTGGGTGAAAACATCTGCTACCAGCGCGAACTAAATTCATCAGCAGGAGCCAAGAACGTTCCGGCGCAGTCGCTACTGTTTGACTTTTTTTATTAGTAACTTGGGAGGGTTGCAGCAAGGGCTTCTGGCAGGAACGAAAGGAAATGATCCAGGGGAAAAATCAAACCCATAAATAAGTTAAAGTCACCGATGGAGGGCGTTTGATCTTTTTTTCAAAAAAGTAATGAAATATGGGCACTTCCTTCCAGAACCCTGCAGGTGGAGGGTGAAGCCAAGAGGCTGTCTTCCGAGGGTGAATGGTAGGGGGTGGAGGCAGACTTGTCACTTTAAAACGATGGCCTCCTCTCTTCGGGTCTTTTGGGAGTTGGGGGGTCTCAGCTCAGCAGTGAGGAGGGTGGCAGTGTGGAGCAGAAAGGCCGTGGACTTTGGAATCAGGCAAAGCTGGGTTTCAAACTAGCTGTGTGATCTTGAGCAAGCTCATTGGCCAAACCTCATGCTCTTTTGCATCAACTAGGGGAAATGACGCCTGCCTCGCAGACTCTGTGACGATGTGAACGTGTGAATTAGGGCGAGTGCTCACCAACTGCCACAACAGACAAAACTCAAAAGCCCAGAGCTGCAGCACAACTCAGACCACTAATCCAGACTCCAGAGGTGATGGGGGTCTCCTGCCCTGCGACTCGGGTGGGCAGCCTGGACAGCCCATGGCCTGGGACGGTCCTGCTTCCCTGGCTGGCCCAGGGTAATTGTCATCAGCTCCTCCGTTAGCTCGCAGGAGCGCCCCCAGACTGGAGGGAAAATGACACCCAGACTCCTCCCGTCCCGTGATACCACCATCTTCACAGGTACACGGGCTTGAAGTGCCTCCGCTTGGAAGCGACACGCCCTTCGGCTGCGTTTCCTGGCTGGACTGGTTGCCTGACCTGCCTACCGGCCACGCCGCCTTCCCATGTGCCCAGGAAGGGAGGTGACTCGAGCGTGCACGTGGAACGGAGCTCTCGGTGGGCGTTTTGCCTCTGCTCTTTTGCTCCTTACCCTTCCTTGGAGACCGTGAAACAGGAGGAGACTGATGTGGTCACGGGGAGGTGTCAGACCACAGAACAACAACCCTTCTGAAACCGCACTTTTTTCCTTTTTTCCTTCTTCCTTGGCCTCGGAGTGGTCTTTTTAAAACACATTGTCTGAGCAACTTGGGGGCATGGGGTTTAGACCTGGAAAGATTAGCTGCCCATGAGATTTCACACAGAGGTTTTGAGCTTGGTTCAGGGATGTGCAGCAGGAGCTGTATTTAAAGACGTACTGCTGGATTGAACTCTCGAGGGAAGGTTAAACTCTGAGCCTCGGTGCACCCTGTTGTTTGAGGTCAAGCAACTGGGAATAGCTGACATGGGGCTCGAAACAGAGTGGCCCCCGAGGTAGCAAGGCAGCCAAGGCGCAGAGGTGCTTCCTGAAGGAGAGGGCACCATCGGCAGCTGCTGACAGGTGAACCCCATGAGGTCTAAGAATTGACCCTTGGGTTTAGTGACCTAGAGGCAATTGGTGACCTTGGCGTTGGCTGGCTGGTGGAGTTGTGTGATAAAATCGAAACCTTGATGGAAGTGAGTTTGAGAGAGAATGGAAAATTACAAGGATTTTGCTTTTTGCAATGGGTGGGGGGAGTCCTAAAATGGAACGAATTCCTTATTTTTGTGTACTAAATTTTATCTTCAATGCAGCAATGAAAAGCCAGTCCTTGTAAAAATCAAAAACAAAAGGGAGAGGAAGAATGGCAAAGATGCGAGAAAACGATTATAGAAAACCCTTCCAAAGAGCTTTGCTGCGAAGAGAAGTGGAGTGACAGTTCAAGGGGGCTGTGGGGTCAGATCACTCACTTTTTAAGATGGAATATTATAGTATATTAGCATCCAGATGGGAATGATCCAATTAAGAGGGGAAATTAAGATGCAGGAGAAGAGAAAATTTCTGGGAAAAGGACCAAAACTATACGGGAAGGGAGAGGATGCAGTACACGTGGCGAGTTTGGCCTTAGATGGGAGCAGAGGCTGTGCGTTCCAAGAGGATGGAAGCGGAGTGCACAGGTGGGGTCTCAGGGAGGCGTGGCAGTGCGCTGGCGGGGGCGTGTGCAGTTTTAGAAGTGCCTCCATTTCCTTTAAAAAAAAAACAAAACTTTTTATATGCAGGTCAGAATTTCCCGTGTTTGTCACTTTCCAGTGCACAGCCTGGTAGTGTTAACAACTTCGCAGTGCCATGCCGCCCACTGGCCGGTCTGCACCCACCAGACAGCAAGCCACGCGACGATGCGATGAGAAGAGTGGCTGTTTCCTTGGCTGCTCCATCCCTCGTGCCTGGTACAGTTTGTGGCCCATTTGTGCAGGCGTTTGCTGGACGCACGAATGGAGGCAGGAGGCTGGGGCCAGGGCAGGGCCGGCGGGACAGAGAGGAGAGAGGAGCAGTCCCTGGGAGCCTGCCTGGCCCTCAGCTCCCCCTGCTCCTGCCAGGTGCAGGCGAGGGCCCTCACTTCCGAAGCCGGGGGGCACCTGGGGGTCCCCTTAAAGGCACCTCCATCACAGCATGTGCCCTTTAGCATCCCCTCACTGCTTTAAGCTTGTTCTCTCCCACTGGACTGAAAACTCCTCCAGGGCAAGGACCGAGGCCAGGTCTCCACTCTCCACAGAGCGCGATAGAGTCAGCCTGCTGGGGGCTTCGTGACCCCCTCTGCGCTGGCTGAGATCGCCCTGCAGTCAATTTCAGGTGGAACCTGTGACAAAAATGACTTTCCAGGAGGGGCGCAGTAAGTGCTTAAAGGGTTTGGACCGTGCTCCTGAGCAGAGAGGACATGCTGCTGATTCTGATCTGGGGGAGTCTTACAAACACACCGCTGGTTTCAGGGTGTGCTAGAGTAGCACGTTCACCCTCTAACGAGCCACCACTAAATCTCAATGGCTTGACACGGTCAAGATGTATTTCTTGTTTCTACCCCAGGGCAGAGCAAGCTGCAGACGTCCTCACCATCACTCAGAGGCCAAAGCTCCTTGCCACCAGGAAATGATGCTCACCCCGGCCACGCTGGCCCTGTGGACCTGATCGCTGTTCGTTGTTGGGCCCCTGTGCATTGTAGGATGTTTAGCCACTTCTTTGGCTCTGCTCACCAGATGCCAGCAGCCCGATCTCCCAGCTGTGACGACACAAAAATGCCTCTAGACACTGCCAACTCTCCCCCAGGTGGCAAAATCGTCTCCGATGGAAAGCCGCTGATCTTGAGCTCGTCCTCCTCTGGAGCTTAGATGCCACTGGATCCTCCACCTCCAGCGGGCAGATGGGAAAGGCGAGAGCATCGGCGTGCACGGGGCTTTGCGGGCGAGGACTGGAGTGGCACAGAGCATGCCCCCTCACCTTCTCCTGCGGACTCCGCCCCATGACCACACCTAGATCAAGGAGGCTGGGAGAGAGAGTGCAGCTAGGAGCCCGGGGGCAGAGGGAGCCGGCTTGGGGAATAACGGGTGGTGAAGGCTCACCTATTTTATTTATTTTATTTTCGTTCTTGAAGATAAGAGAACGTAAACTCCGAGCCCCTCCGGGAAGCCATGAGAGCAAGCTCCTCCCCTTACTGTCCACGCGACACCCTCATCCCTCTGATGATGACAGATACAAACCTAAGGACACTTAGAATCCTTTGACTCTGTCCAGGCTCTGGCAATTTGGTGTCTGCTGCGTTGCCACAGCAGTGCTGGGGTGGCAGGGGCGGAGGTGTCGGCCCGTTTCCCAGCTGCATATATAAGCCTCTCCCAGGTAACAACCGTGCTGAGGATCAGACATGCCCAGGTGCCAAAGCAAGGACAGGTGCACCCCAGGTGTCAGAGTCTACGTGGAAGCAGGGGACCAAGATGGCAGCCCAGCCAAGGAGCAGCCCGGGAAAACGCCTGGTCCACCTGGGAAACCAAGAAGTTTCCTGGCCAGAGCAGAAGGTGCCCGCTGGAGACCGCCGAGGTAGACTGGCGGCAGAGTGGAAGGCGACCTGGCACATCCGCACAAGCCCTCCGTGCACGTTTTACCAGGGGAATGCTTCCACTAAACTCGCCCTGTGGGAAAACGTCCGTGTCTCCACCGGCGAGCAAAGTCCTGGAACTCCTCCACCACAAACGTTTCCTGTGGTGTAGCCGAGAATTAATTAGAAAAGAAAAAATCTCTCTCCAGTCAAAACCCGTATCTCACAACCTATTAGCATTAAGATTAGCATTAACGAAAGTTGGAGACTCTAACATTTTAAGCACGATTTATAAGTCTAATTTCCTGTGTGTCACTCTCAGATAGTAAATGCTTTGCCTTCAAGTTAAAAAGTCTCGGTGGAAAGTGGGGGGGGGGGGCCGGGGGGGACAAAAGAAAGAAAAAGCTAATTTAAGGCATATTGGTTTATTTTTAGGCACCAAGATCTGAGGGACTAAGAACGTTTCCCTTTTGTGACGGAACCCAGCCAGGAAGTCCCCTGACCCCAGGCCTGCCCCAAGGTGCTACTGATCCTGGACAGAATTCCTCAGGCCAGCGCTTTGGAAGAGGGGGGCCCGGGGCCTGCAGGGACAAGGTTAATTGCTCGGAGCCTTGGAGGAGGCTGCTTCCTGTGTAGCTGGGGAAGAAGTTCTCACCCACCACTTCCAGAATAAGACAGTCCTCCTAACTCGCCGGGAGCTGAAAGGAATTTCTGTTTTTAACTTCGGGTCTGTGGCACTGTTTTGTTTTAAATGAAAATTAAATGGGGAGCCGGAGCTGGGCTTGGGGGTGGGGCCGGAGCCGTAATTGAAGTGCATTACTGGTAATTATCCGCTCTTTCTCTCACTCATCATGTTGACAGAGAAATCTATCACCCGGCAGCTCCGCTTCCGCAAATTGCCCTTCCCTGAGGACTCGGAGGCGCTTTGCTGGAAGACCAGGGCCTGCAGGGCACGTGCGTGGGCACAGCCGTCCTTGGGGCCCGGCCCCTGGGCCTTTGCCCGAGGCCTCCTTGTGCACATCCCTTTCCAGCACTCCCCTGCCTCCCTTGGGGAAACCGAGGCTGACGTGCCAGCCCTGCTCCGAGGCTCAGGCGCATTTGTCCAGTGGAGAACAAGGCCTCTCCTCACGTGGGGCGAGCTGGGGCCCGAGCCCTGGATGCGCCACCGTTCCCGGCTGCCCTGGCCCCCTGCCCACTGCTGCCCCACTGTCACCTTCCGGTCACCTCCTGCCTCTGAGCTTAAGGTCCTCCTGCCTTCAGCTTCCCGGCTGTGTGCCCCCGAGTCCGCTCTGTGGGTAGAGTTGCACTGGCTCCCCAGGCAGTGCTCCCTTCAGCTCCCCGGAGCTCCAGATTCCTCCTCTCCGCCTCTCCAATACGCGCTGGCGCTGTGGAACTGATCACCAGGTGAGAGCTCAGAAGGCTGGCTTCAACCCTCTCCTCGGCCTCAGCATTTACTCCAAAAAACACCCAGTGACCCTCTTGTTCATGGGCATTCAGAGGCGCAGCCAGGCGTTAAGCCTGCTCTTAAGAGGCTCATAGTCGGGGGGCCTCAGGCCGAGGCGCCTTGAGGCGCCGCCTGCTCGGCACACGATCGGCATCCACAGCACTTCAAAAGCCACAGAAAGCTCGACTTCGGGGTCTGAAGGAAACATGGAGGACATTGCGTTCACAGCACCCGGCAAAGCTTCCGAAAACCCTTTTGCAATTAAAGAGATTCCAGCCTCTGGCGAAGCCCAGCTCCCGCCTCTTCCAGGCGTTCAGCCCTCCTACCTCCTGGGGCCTCTCGACAGCCTAGGCAGTGGCTGCCACAGAAACTGGGGCTGGGTCTTCCTTGGGGGTGTGGGAAGGGCCCTGGTTTGGGCTTCCTTTCCCGGCCGTCTCCAGCGGTTGTGGGTGCATCACCCACTTAGCTTAAGGGGCACGACACACGAGTTCAGAACAGGACTGTGAGCAGATCACACAGGCGAGTCCCCGTCTGGGAGCTCCCTGAAGGCAGGGCTGCTTTGTCCTCCCCGCTTTGCCGTTAGTTCTTAGCTTGTGGTCTGGCACACTGCTGGTGGCACCCAACTGAGGAAGACTTTCCGAAAAGTTGGAACAGGGTTAGGTATAAAGACACAATGAAATCCTGTGTAAACAATGGCAGGGGGTGCCTGGGAGCGGGGAGATGGGCCCGTCAAGTCTCGAGCTGCCCCTCCATGGCAGGCCAGCCTCCAGGGCCGTGGCCCTCTGTCCATCTCCAGGCTCAGGTCCTCGGAGAGCAGGGGCCTGGGGTTCAGAGGCGTTGCAGGGGTCTGACTCCTTCCGAGGCATGTTCCCTGCAGGTCCTATACAGGTAGAGGGTGGCCCTGGACTGTCACAAATCACGGGAAGCTGGTTATGCCCTTTAATGGGATTTGTGGCTTTAGCTCAGCCATCAAAGCCAGGCTCCTTCCCAGCAGCAGCAGCCCTCAGGGGATGTAAATCAAAACCATGGTGAGACGCTGCTTCACACCCCTGGAGTGGCTGTTATTTAAAAAGCAGAAAGTACCAAGTGCTGACAAGGAGGCGGAGGAGGCGCTCCCGGAGAAGGGGGAACGCAAATAGGGCAGCTACAGCTGGAGGCTCCTCAGAAAGCTGAGCAGGGAATCACTACAGAGCCTGGCAATCCCACTTCTAAGTATATGAAACTCCAAACTGAAAGCAGGGACCCAGGCAGATACCTTGCACCAGTGTTCACAGCAGCCAATGATGGAAGCTGGATCCACCAACAGGTGTGTAAACAAAGCGTGATGTATGCACACAATGGAATACTATTCAGCCTTAAAAAGGAATGACGCTCTGATGCATGAGACAACACGGATGACCCTTGAAGACAGCACGTTGAGTGAAGTAAGCCAGACACGGAAGGACAAAAATCGTGTGATCTCACTGATATGAAGTATTGAGTATATGCAGATCCACAGTGACAGAAGGAAGGTACAGGTTACCAGGGCTGGGGCTGGGTGGAGAATGGGGAGTTGGTGCTTACCGGGCCCAGAGCTGCTGTGGGGTGACAGAAAGGCTTTGGTAGTGGATGGCGTGATAGTAGCACAACCCTGAGAGAGACGAACACACTGAATTGTACAGTTGAAAGGGGAAATGTTGTGTTTCATAGCATTATGCTTTAAATGTTACATTTTATATCTGTTATCACAAAAATCACTTTTTTAAAAGGCAACAAAAGCTACCACTTGCTGGGCACCTCCTCTGTACCAGGCAATGTGCTGGATGCGCAAGTACATTTTGTTCTCGTCTCCTCAATAACATTATGAGTGCAGAGTGGTGGCACTATTGTCCCTATTTAAAAAATAAGGAAACTAAGGTTTAGCAAGTTTAGGCAAAACTGCCCAAGGTCATGCAACCAGTAAGGAAAAGAACCGTATTTTGAACTCAGCTCTGTCTGGCTCCAGAACCTGGGCTTTTCCCATCGCCCCTGTTGCCTCCTGGAGCTGAACAAAGGGCTGCTGCTTCATTTTACTAAAGAAGAGGAAGGAGCAGCCAGGTGACCTCAGGCCGTGGCTCTGCCCTCAGACGTGCAGTCTCCACATCGCGCCTGTGCCAGGCGACGTCCGGCGCGGAAACCCTTAGGCTGGAGGGCTGCCTTGGCCCCTGTCAGGGTCAGGCTAAATCAGCCTTCGGTGCTGAGGATGGAGCGTGCCCTGCCAAGCACGCTCCAGACCACGGGCAAGGAGGAGGGGGCTGAAGGGACCCTCGCCAGAGGCGCTGAAGCTGTCGACAGGCCACTGTGAACATTTAGAATGAACTGAACACGCTGGAGTCACCTGAATTTGGTTGCGCATTCATTAAGCCTTGGCCAGGCGCTGGGCTGGGGGTGCTGGAGATTGAGGGGGGCCAGGATGCAGTCCTGGCCCTCAAGGAGACAAGGTCTGGTGGGGGAGGCAGTCAGTGCAATACAGCTTGGAAAGTGCTTCGAGAGAAGTAAGTCCAGGCAGACTGTGGGGAACAGGGGAGCCACAGCAAGCCAACCCAGTAGAGAGCGGGGCAGAGAAGAAACGCTCCTAATAACAAATGTAAGAGATGGGATTCACGGGTATTATGGAATACTTTGTTTGCCAAACCCAAAGGTGTAAGGACAGTCATAGGGTTTTTGGTTTGTTTGTGTTTCATTTGCATTAAAAACAACAACATTCATGTAATCTGAGTATCTTTAAAAAAAATTTTTTTTTTAATTTTAAAAAATGAAAAATAAAATAAAATAAAATAAAAACAGGCAATACATAAAAAAATAGAATAAAATAAAAAAACAACAGCGACAACAGATGGGAAGACTCCCACCCCTTTTTTGGATACACAGCGTCGGGGAGGCTGCACACGCATGTGGGTAGGAGAAGTCACCTTGTTCCCAAAGAACTCACCACGTGCCCATTTTCCCCGTGGTTGCAGGTGCTAACAGAAGAGTGGAGGAGAGAAGAAAAGGGGCGGAGGCTGAAGAGGCTTTGCCTTTCATTCCACGCGTCCTCCGAGCTGCTAGCACAGTGCAGTCCTCCGTTATAATTCAGTGCCCATCTGTGCCACAGATTGTGGCACGTGCTGTATGTGGATGACCTAATTTAAATCCTCAAAACAATCGTGTGCCCTGGGCATCATCACCCCTCTTTGTGCAAAGCCTGCGGTCTTTCCTCGAAGCAGCGCTGGCGTCCACGTGGGTAGAGTTTTCCGGGGTCTTGCTTTCAGGGTCAAAGCCCTTTTGCTGAGGCCTCAGGGTGGTCTCCTGGTCTGGGCAAGGCTGGGAAACGCTGCCTTCCTTCCTCCTCTGCAGCTGGGGACTGCACTCTCTGGAGATGCACGACGGCGACCGCTGGAGCCTCTCTCCCCTGCAGCCTTGAGCCCTGGGCCGCAGAGAGGTGGGGGTCTGGAGAGGCTTCAGCAGGGGGTCTCCGTGGGCCTGGGGTGGAGCGTGGCGTGGTCTGGCCTGCATCTCTCGTCTCTGGCCTCCGGGCTGACCCTGGGCACTGAGTGTATCCCTGTGGCTGCTCATGGGATTGGATTCCCAGGCAGGGGAGCAGCTGGGATGGGGTCACAGAAGGGCCCCCCAGGGAGGGGTCTAACTTTGTCAGAACCAGATTCATGGAGGACAGGTGGGGGGTAGCAACAGAGGGGCACCCAGGCCACCTCCCCACCGGACAGATGGGGGGACTTGGACCCAGGGAGGGGACGGCACGTGCCCAGGCCCCGTGGCGAGGGCCCAGCCCCCACTCCAGGCCAGCTCCCTGCCTGTGCTCCCTGCACTAGACCAAGGAGGTTAATTTCACCACGAAAAACCCGCAGGGTAGAAAATCCCTCAACTGTCTCTGCTCGGGCTTAGGTTTTAGAAATTCATGGACATTGATTTCGGTTTTTTTAAAACGAATGCGCGACATTCAGGCATCCTTTGTTCTGCTTGGTCCTGGAAGAATGATTTGAGGCGTTTCAAGAGCTTAACGAGCTTTACGTCTTGATGAAATGCTGATTTCCATATTGTTCTCAAACTGCACAGTTGCAGAAGCCAATGGCAAATGCAAGCAACAGATTTTGAAGGAAGAAGTTTACAATTTAAATCCATGGCGACAGAGCCGAGAGTGAAGGGAGAGATGGCGACCAGCACTGCGATTTTTCTCAGGCTCTTAGGAAAGCAAGAGAGGCCTGGGGCAGCGGGGGACACCGGCGCCAGGCCCCGCCCGGCTCCTGGCTCTGCCACCGGCTGTTGACCTCGGAGGGAAGTAGCTGCCTCTGACCTCGGCGTCCCCACCCACAAGAGGACTTGCTCTCGTTCTGCCCCGAGGGACAAGACGTGGAATGTGCCAGGCAGAGCTCAGCTACCAAGACATCTTGTTTGCGAACAAGGGAATCCATTCGGTCAGCCCAGATTGAGGGGCAGCGAGGAAGAGAAATCTAAGAAAGGAAAAGTCTCTTCCAGAAAGGCCGAGGTTACCCTGGTGGGTGAAGAGAGGACCCTGACGGGTGGCAAAGAGTCAGGCCCTGGCTGGGTCTGCAGCTGCGCGGGTGCCAACCCCCTCTGGGCCCTACACTCTCTAAGTCCAAGTCCTAACCCCCTAAGCCCTAACCTTCTCTCAGCCCTAACCCTTCTGGGTCTCGGGCTAGTCATCCGGAAGCTGAGTGTGCAGAGCGTCCCCACGTGCGGCATCCGTGACAGCTCTGAGCCTCACGCCCGCCATGCCTGACACGGAATACATCTATTTGGAAGGGAGAATTAGCAACGGGCATCCTGGGTGCTGGTTTGGAATTGGAGGTCTCACCCGGGCTCGGCAGGAGCGTTTGTGTGAGTGATGAGCTAGCAGGGGCGGCCTTGGCGGGGGCCAGGGCTCTGCACCCAGTAACCCAGCCCGGACCAGGGGCGCTCCAAGCACCGAGAGCTGCTCTGACACCAGGGTCCATGTCAGGAAACCCCGGCTGTGCCCACCACAAAGTGCCGCCTGGACAGCCGGGACGGGGCTGCCTGCCCGAGCTGGGCCCTGCACCCCTGCAGAGGGTGCCGTCCACGTCTGCTGCATGCAGCGGTGCCCCCTGGAGCTGTGCAGGCTTAGGGTTAGGCACGGCCTGCGTGGCAGAGCACTGGCCGGGAGGCTCCCTACCCAGCCTGCCACCCACACCTCAGAGGGCCACATACAAGTCCCTCCCCCTCTCCGGGCCTTGGTTTCCCTTTTTGTGCTTGAATCCACTGGCTCCAGGGTGCTCTCCTCGGGTCCTGCTGCCAGTTCCCAGGATCCCGAATGCCCGATGTTCTGAAGTGTCTATTTACTTTGCCCCTCTGCCAGGCCCCTGGCTTGGGCAACGGGAGCTTGTTTCCAGGCAGCTGTAGTGCCAGGCCGCCCCTCAGCCCCTGGGTGCAGGGGTGCTGGTGGTGGTAGGGGAGGGGGCTAGGCTGAGGCCAGGCCTCTGTTCCCTCCAGCCCACACCCCAGCACTCACCTCTGGCCCCTGGGCGGGGTGGACCCCAGCCCCCTCCCATCTCTCCAGGGCTGAGCCTGGGCCGTCCTTTGCCCCCGTGCACAGCTCTGCACGGTCCCGCTGCTCCTGTGCCCCTCTGCCCCTTCCTCACGGGTATCCTTCAAAGCCCCCTCGGGCACAGCCACCTCAGAGAGACGTACGCCTCCGGGTGACTACTTCTGTTCCATGGTCTTTCTACAGAGCACGAAACACTCCGTTTGACAACCGTCTCTCTCCCCAAAGCCAGGGGGCCCTTTCAGGGAAAGGGATGGTCTGCACAAATCAATAGGCCCCTGGCTAAGCCGCCCACGCGTTGGCTCCATTTTACGGAGGAGGAAACTGAGGCCCAAGGTCGTACAGCGAGGAAGTGGCAGGGCTGGGATTGAAGACCTGCCTACTCCAGGGTCCGAGGACCGACAGCGGCGTCTCCTCGAGGGCGGCCCCCGACTCCCGTCCCCGGCTCTGGGTACCAAGCAGACTGGTCTGCGGCGCAGGTCTCTGAGCACCCTGGGCAGGGAGCCTGGGCAGCCTGGCAGAGAGCGGGGTGGATTCGTCCTGGGTGGTGGAGAGGGGCAGACGTAAACACTGCTGGGTAAGACAAGCGCTTTTCCAAGAGAGCTAGTATCTGTGCAGACCCGTTTGTGGTGCGTTGAAATAAATTCCTTCCAGAGGGATTTATCTTTCCTGCATTTTTGGGGGTGTGTGGCAAGTGTTAAAACTAGTTTTCAAGATCTGTTAATGAATGCCAGAGCGGTTTGTTGACGTGCCCACCAATTATGCAGAAAATCAGGTAACCAGACTATCCCCTGCATGTAATAGCTGTGTGGGCTTCTCACACACCCTCCCAAAGAACATTCCTGAAAGGGGCATTTCTTATTTCCTGAGAGGCCTTTTTCCCTAATTGCTTGAAGGTTTGAAAATTGCCCCCTCTCCCCCTTTTTGTTCTGTGCAAACGCATTTCCTCGTGTCACATTTCCCTGACACCTCCCGTCCCCTGGAGGAGCCGAGGCCCCTCCTCCAGCCTCCCACGTGCCTTCTGTCTCACCAGGAAAACTCAGAGACTCAAAACGGAGTTGGAAGAAATACAGCTCCTTTGGTTTTTCTCTTCGGTAAACAGATTTGACAAAACGAAGAGGGAAGGACCTGCTCCTGGGTCTAAGCAGAGCTGCTTTCTATTCCCAGATTTGCCTTGAATTTGCTGAGCGACTTGGGAGTGTCTTCTTCCTTCTGTTTCGTCAACTGTAGAACGAGGTTGACAAAGACAAGAGTGGCTCTGGGAGGCTGAACCGGGGCCTGTGCTGGAAGGTCCTGGGGCCAGGTTTTGGCTGAAGATGGGGAGCTCTTCTCCCAGAGCTCTCCAACCTGGCAGTCTGCCTGGTGAGATAAGCCAAGCTGGTGCTGGGCAACCCTCAAGGGAAAACGCTATAAGCAGAGACTCAGGTGTCAGTGGGACTGGGCCAGATGCCCTCCAAGCCGCACTTGGCCTTCAGAGTCTGGTCCCTGGGCTAGAGAGGGACTGAGGTTCCTCCAGCTCGACGGCTCAGCTGCACCCCTTGCTGTCTGGACCCCTCGGCTTTCTCGGCACCCAGTGCCCTTCACCTTTCAAGCCACTTGCGTGTGCAGACGGGAGGTTTGCTGCCTGGGGCGGGGGGGACACTCCTCCTGGCTCTCCTACCCCAGCCCCCTTGAACAAATGCCGAGCACACTCTGAAGGGTCGTCTTTTGGACGTCATCTGATTTTGCTGGAGGGACAGGAAGTGGAGAATGAGGTTTTCCTAGCGGCTTCTCTTCACAAGGCTAAATCATGGGACTGCAATGGGGTCGAGCCTGCTGCTAAAGGGGCGATTTCCCAAACCGGTGTCCCTGCTTGTCTTCTTTGCATGCTGTGTGGCTCCACCCTGAAAAAGACAGCCTTGGGCTTGGCCTGGATGATCAGTGAGACCCAGGGCCCAGGCGCCCCCAGTTAGACAGCCAGGGGCTGGCCCAGCTGCCCTGCCCTGGCACTTCGTCCATTCCTCCCGTGCTGGGGACGATCCCCGGGCTCTCGGCAGCAACCTGCCCACACCAGAGCCTCCTGCCCACCAGCACACGCGCTCTGAGCTGTCACAGGAGTGGGAAATAAATGTCTGTTGTGTTCAGCCACTGGCATTCTGGGGTTTGTTTGTTACAGCAGCTAGCACTAACCTACCTGACTTGCTCTTTTTTTTAAAGACTTATTTTATTTATTTATTCCCCCCGACCTTGTTGTTTTGCACTCGCTTTCTGCTCTCTGTGTCTATTCTCGGTGTGCTCTCTGTGTCTGCTTGTCTTCTCTTCTTGTCTTCTCTTTAGGAGGCACCGGGAGCCCGTCCTGGATCCTCCGACATGGGAGAGAGGCACTCAGTCGCTTCAGCCACCTCAGCTCCCTGGTTTGTTGTGTCTCTCGTTGTCTCTCCTCTTTGTCTCTTTTGTCGCTCCAGCTCGCCGCGTGGGCCGGCTTGCCGCGTGGGCCAGCTCGCCGCGTGGGCCAGCTCGCCGCGTGGGCCGGCTCGCCTTTACCAGGAGGCCCTGGGAAACGAAGCCGGGACCTCTCATATGGTAGACGGGAGCCCAATCGCTTGAGCCACATGCGCTTCCCTGAGTTGCTCTTAAGCAGCTGAACGGCTGTGTGCCTTTCTCTCTCGTTCCCTTTGTGAGAAAGGGCCATGTCGGATTGTTTTGTGTTCTTGAGCGTGATTGTCATGCCCGCCCCAAGGTAGGGGCTCAGTGGTGTTGAGTGAAGGGTGAGCGGACATGGAAAGGGAAGCTGAGAGTGCCGGCTGATGTTTGTCCCATCAGAAATGATTTCAGGGAGTCTGGGAATCCTAAGTCTCCAGGGAGCTGTCATGGGAAGCCAATCTTTTTTTAAAAATTGGGTCGGATAGCAAGAGGGGATACCCCACACAGGACCACGGCAGGCGTGTGGGGAGTGAAGCTGACGGCAAATCCGGGCGTGTGGAGGGGAACGAGGGTCTTTGGGAGTGAGAGGAGAGGAAAGGCGGCGGTAGAGGAAAGAGCCCTCACCCCTGCGGGTGCGTCTCCCTTCCAGACGGCAAGAGGCGCTGGTGGACCTTCAGGATGGGAGGAAACCGCGGCCCACATTTGCCTGGTGCCAGGCACGGCACAGCCCCTCTCGTTCGTTCTTCTCCGCAGGCTCGCCTCAAGCTATTTTACAAACAAGTCTCGGGATGGAAGAACTTACTCAAGACCACGCGTCAGGGAAAGTGCGTTGGTTTCAACCCCAGACCCTCCCACCAGTAATGAAAGGCATGAAATCTCCCTCCCCCAGCTGCTCCACAACCGTGTGCTCCCACGAGGCACGGAGATGAGCGGGTAGCAGGCGCCCTGACCTGGGACTCAGCGTGCTCGGGCTCTGCTCCCTCCGCCGCCTCTGGCCTTGACAAAGTCCCTTCTGCTCCCCGGGACTCAACTTGCCCTCTGAAAGGTAACACGTCTGACCCGATGGCCCTGAAGGGGTCATCACACAGGATTCCTCTTACAGGGAAGGAAAGACCTTTGCAGGCTCTGTCCCAGGCAGGGGCGGGACGCGAGGGTGCTGGAGAGCAGGGGCCCCGTGGGCGTGGGGTGCATCAGAGCCGCGCAGCGAGAGGGGAGACTGACCCACCGTGCCCGGCCTTGGGCCTTGGACAGACCCTGCTAGAGGCCGGCAAGGTGAAAGGGGAGGCGGCGCTCATCGTGTAAAAGGGGACACGACACAAGACCTTCTCGTGGAAGACAAACATGTAAACGGGCGCTCCGTACTTAGACTCGGGTTGATGGTGTGGGGATGAACACTCTCCCCTACCCCAGCCCACCCTCCATCTCGGCTGTTCACGATGTGAGATGATGTGAGGGTTGACGACTCCTAGGCATTTATTTACTGAGTACCTCCTCCAGTCGCAGCCCTGTGCTGGGTACAGGAAGGCAGTGGTGGGAAGGACAGTTTTGTGGGGCTGACATTGTGGGGACAGACAGGCAGTCAACATGTGATTCAATAAACCAGATTATTTCCAACAAGATTAAGTCTATGAAGGAAACGAACCAGAGAGATGTGGGGAGAACAAATGGGATTTGAGGGTTTCCTTTACGTAGACTGTCCAGGGATGGCTCTCTGGAAAGGGACATTTGCGCCAAGATGTGAGTAATGAGAAGGGGTCAGCCCTGCACAGGCTGGGAGGGCAGTGCCAGGAAGGGGGACGTAGGACAGGAGGCAAGTACCCGGAAGGCCCCCGGAGGCTGACGTCACCTGGCACGCAGGCCACCGAGCTTTGGCTACTTATTCCCGGAGACAGAAGGCTTTGTACAAGACGCCGGCGAAAAGACCCAACGCAAGCCAGCTCCGCGGTCTGCGGGAAATCAGGCCGATTCCAGCGCCTGCCCTCCCATTCCCGAGGCCTGACGGCTGTTTCCTTCCCATCGCAGGCCCAGCCTCCACGTGCAGAGACCCCGGGGCCTCCGCTGAAGTTGATTAACGTGTGCTGTGCTTCGGCTCCCCAGCCGTGCAGGGGAGACTTACGGCTCCTGGAAGTGCCCCCCCACCCCCGCCGCTTCCCGTAAATCTCCCTCCACGTTGGGAGCGCTGGAGCTATTTGGGTAACCTTTATCTGAACCAGAACTTCCTCGCCAGGAACTTCAGAGGGCACCTCCAGGAAGGACGGCGAGCCCCCGGGGAGGGTCCCAGCCCTGCCGAGGACAGCTGCTCCGCAGGCGGCAGGGAGAACAGAGCTCTCCTTTGATGCCTTTGTGGGGACGGCCCGAGCCCCCAAAGGAGCTTTTAGGGTTTATGGCGGGCGTGTGGGTAGGCGGCGTGCCATTGCGTCTGAGCAGCAGGGCCCCTGGAAGAAGAGGGGTCGAGGGACTCGTCAGGGGCCAAGTGGAAGCACGGCTCGGACGGCGCTCACAGATGTCCTGTTGCCGTCTCCACCAGCGTGGTCACCTTCTGTCTCCCGCCGGGAACCTCATCTCCAGGGGGCCAGGTCCTCGGTTGTCCCTGGATATGCCCCCACCACCCAGACTTGTGCGGGGCTTGCAGGCCGGGTGGTGGTGAGTGAAAAAGCCGTGGCCCCAGCACTGTCCAGCTCCCCGGCCCAGGCAGCTCGCTGCCTCCCCAAGTCTGTTTCTCCTCCAGACCAATAGCTGTCCGTCCAAAGATGAGGAAGAGATGCCGCTTGCGTGCCCACGTGCAGTAACCGCCGTGGCCCTCCCCTTGCCTCTTTCCCGCTCCTCTAGTGGCCTGGGACCAAGGGCAAAAAGCATTTCTTCGTGGCCTCGAGACAGTAGGTGGCCTCCAGGTTCAGGGCACGTCCCACTTCCAGAGGATGCGTAACAAGTCGCTTAAAATTTGTCTTTCTCTGTGTTTCTGTGACCAAGAGAATTTTGAATTTGGAAACTGCCTCCTCCACGTGGTGGAGTCCAAAGAGGCCCTTTGCAGCCACCCACAAGGCCGGGGAGGGGTCAGCCGGCCGGGGAGGCCCCCGTGCTGGGAGGGCCGGGGCCCCAGGTCCGGCTGAGGCTCTGCCACTTTCTCGGTGGAAACCCCTGCGACCAGCTCTCCCCATGACCCCAGCCAAGCTGGGCAGGGCCTCCCCTCTGCGCCCGAGCACCAGTGCCCCCCACCCCTCTTCTGTCTCTTCCTCGCTGGCCAGCGTCGCCCCACAGGCACGGCTCCTTCTGCAGAGAGTGGGAGGCGGAGCTGGCCCATTGCCCCGGGGCCGCGGCCCGAGGTGACATTTATCCTGAGCAGGGCGCCCGGCAGAGCCACAGCCGGGGCAGAGCAAGCCTGGACTCATTAAAGTGCAATTAGGGTTTCTGCCCCCAGCTTGAGGAGCTCCGCTTGGGACCCCAGACTGTTTATTTGAATAAGTCTGCCGGCCGGGGCGGCGGTGGAGGTCAGGCGGCGGGTGTCGGATCTTTCCGCCATTGCGGACACCTTAATAACGGGAAAGCCTTTGACCTGAGCCCTCCCAGAGCCCAGGACCCCAGGACCTAAACAGCGAGGGGCGGCAGTTCCTAATCTCCCTGCAATTGCTAATTAAGTGGGGTAAGGTAGGAGAGATCCTGCACACTGCAAGGACGTTCACACCCGCCCCAGGGGGGTCATTTGCTCCAAAATTCTTGCTCCTCATTCGGCTTCGACCTTTTCCTGCTGAAAAGCAACTGAGCGCGGGAACCCCAGCTCCCCGACCCCGGGGATGTGCGTCCCCCGCACCTCCCGCCCTGCTGGCCGCAGACACCCTGCCCGGCGCTTCACCGCCGCCGCGTGGCCGTGACAGAGCTGGCGCTTGGCGCTGCTTTGTGGTC
>JAQZBX010030498.1:0-26781 GCA_029593785.1 Cabassous unicinctus | reverse complement strand
AGAAAGAAAGAAAGAAAGAAAGAAAGAAAGAAAGAAAGAAAGAAAGAAAGAAGGAAAGAAAGAAAGGTTATCAAGATCAATTATTTATCTAGTTTAAGGCATCCCGTCACCATTGAAACCATGGTCCTTTGGATTCCGTGGTGAACTCAAACGATCCCAACAGGATTTCTCCAAATTTGCTGGGAACCACAGATACACTTTATATTGTCAAAGGCCATTGGACCCAGTTGTCACAGTGAAAGGAATTTCCAGGTTACCTGGAGCCAGATTGCAAGACCTAGGAAACATGTAACTATAGTTGTTTATGTCATGCTAATTCTTAGTTCAAATGTAATTATCATTTCAGAAACTTTTTCCTGCTTCTCTAATTACTTTAACTATGCAGACTATCAGGCTACTCTGCTGCCCTGACTATGTTTTGGAATCTAATTATATAAAAAATATGAAATCATTGCTCAGGAATTCAGAAACAAGGGACACATAGCTAAAATTAAGCAGATGTGAGCCATGGAATGTACCATGTCCGTTTCCTAAAGACAGATTTTTTCCTGCTCTTTTGTTCATCACTGTACACCATCACCTAGACAGTCTACCTTTGCAGAAGCAAAACAACTAATCACTTGAACACATTACATGAGTTCCCAATTTATATTGTGTGGTCTGCTCTGAATTATTCTTAGTTCTTTGATTAATTTGGGATGATTTTTTTTTTATTTTAAAAACGTTCTCACTATTTTAAATAACTGTCTATATGAAGATTAATATTTGTAGTTGTTTTTATTTTATATTAATCTTCATATGACACTTTTTCTTCTCTTAGATTTTGCAGAATCCTCTGTGATACCATATGCTATTTATAGGAGGTAAATTATGATTTCATCAGCAGAGAAATTGCCTTCAGGAAAGATTACTGAAAACTTATGAATATTACCCAGAGATGTCTTATATTTTAGTAAGATCTTTAATGCTAATAAAAGAAAAAAGTTAGCACAGAAACCATATGCTAAAAACACACAATTATTTTTTATATAGGAAAATCTCAAGAAGGTCTAGGACATGTCAGTTATAAATTCAACTAACATTTGGACGTACAAATATATGTGTTATAGAACAAGGTATGAATTTTAGCAAATACCTACATCAATTCAAATATTACCCTTTCCTTAGAGTTATAGAGCCTAAAGAATTTCAAATTTAATTCAAATTCAGGGCTGATGTTTGCATTAAGCACAGTAGGCACAATGCCTCAGGCCCACAATAATTTTAGGGGCCCAAGAAAATGTTTTACTTTCTACTAAAATCAGAAAGAAAAAAATGACTTTTTAGAGTAAAAGAAAATTAATTTTTTCTCACAACAGAAAAAGATGAAAATTTTTAGGGCTCTCAAAAATCTATTAAATTTTGTCCAAAACAGAAAAAATGTTGATATATTTAAAGTCACATTAAAATATTTTTTAATATTGATATTATTATGGTTGGAGGACCCCACAAAAGTAAACATTCCTAGGGTCCAGGAAAGTCATTAAGCAGCCCGGTCAAGATTAAGTGAATGCAAAGAGAGATTTTTTTACTGTTGAGTAAAAATAATGTTCATCTTGAAAGTATTTGGATAGCCTTGCTTTCTGAGGATTTTAGTTAGACAAAATACAACTCTTGATCAGAAAGATAAAATTACCTCTACACGTTGCTACAGAAAGCATAAAAACTGCCAGGCAAGCAATAGAGCAATGACCCACTTGGAAGTCATGTTTACACTGGGTGGTTTCTTTCCAGTTTCCTACAGACCATTATCCTAGACATTAGTGCACTCAGCTGTCTCTGAGGACTTGTGTTGGCTGGAGTATATTTTATATTATATCGACACTACTTTTGAATTTTTTCAGATTATTGTAACACTAAAAGTACATGGGGACCTGATTCTTTGCACTGTGTTACTGGAAATGACACAAATGTAACATGATCTTCTGCACTTTGAAACGGACCCTGAGAGAAATAAATATTCCTAGGTTTGTTAACAAAGTTTCAGCATGATTAAATTTTAACCTGATTTAGTATAACTCTTTTGTAAATATACAAACTTATTAAATTGATTTTATATGAATTTATATCCCTAATTTTAATAATTTTTAAATTTTTAATCATTTTAAACTTGCAGAAAAGTTGCAAGAACAGTATAAAAACTCCAAACTATTCTTCACCCAGATTTTCCAGTATTTCCTAAGAACAAGAATACTCTCTTATGCAAACAGAGTACAATTATCAAAGTAGGAAATTATCAATGACACATTACTATTATTTAATGTATAGACTTTACACAAATTATGACAATGGTCCCAATAAAACCCTTTATAGAGATGGATGCATTGACAGATGGATAGGTAGGTGGGGAGAGTGAGTGAGAGGGGGGAGCAATATAGTGAAATAGGTAGAAATGGATGATTAGATAAATAGAGAAAGAGAGAATAAGAGAGAGAGATAAAAGTGATCAAGGACCCAATCCAGAATCATGTATGGCATTTAGTTGTCATGTCTCTTTAGTCTCCTTTATTTTGGAACAGTTCCTCAATTTGGATTTGCTTTTTGTTTCTTTATGATTATATTCATTTTTGGCAGCATTATCCTAAAGTGATACTTTTAGTTTGCTAAAAGCTGCCAGAGCAATATATCAGAAATTGGTTGGCTTTTATGAAGGGAATTTATTAGGTTTAAAGTTTACAGCTCTGAGGCCATGTAAGCATCCAAATCAAGGCATCATCAAGAGATGCTGTTTCACTAAGTTGCAGCTTTTGGTGATGAGGCACATGGCAGGGCATAATGGTGACTCTTCACGCTCTCTTGGCTTCTCTGCAGCTTTTAATCCTCCATTTATAAAGGACTCTGGCAAGAGGACCAAGCCCCACCCTGGGTCAGGCTTCACTGAAACAATCCAATCAAGGACCTCCAACTGAATCCAATTCACTCAAAGGGTTGCACACCCATGGAATGGACCAATTTAAGAACATAATTTTCTGGGGTCTACATGAAAGACTCAAACCAACACAGCGATGTTATGTACTTTTCAGTTCATCATGTCAGAATATATTCCTGTTTCTGTATACTAATTCTTTTTATAATACTTTTTTCAGTGGCAGCTGGCAAAGAAAGATCATTTAATGATAACTGTTTTTATGGAAGGATACTTTTTATAGGAAATTATGCTAGCTGTAATTACATTATACAATTATATTACCTATAACCATATAATCACACAGGTCATTCCCTTTTATTAGAGATATAAATTTATAAGCATATTTAAGAGTGCAGAGTAAAAAAATGGTATGATCACTGCCCAAGGAGCCGAGTATAAATTTTTCACAGTATATGGATTTTGAATATTTGATAATATAATACAAGGACATTCTGTCATATATAAGAATAACTCAATGTCACAAATATTTACAAAGCACCAACTTTCAGGTAATACTCGAAGTAACACGGGGTATACAGAGATGATAGACTAAGCCCTTGCTCTCAAAGACTTTGGGCTATAGAAAGGGAAACGATAGACAAATGGTGCTGAGATAATAACTCCAGTCGAATTCTTCCAGAACAAGAAGTAGAGAAAGATGAAGACATGTGCTCCAGGTGGAGGAAATAGCATGTGCAGAGCCCCTGAAGTGATACAGTGCAATGTATACTTATGGACCAGGAAGTGTTACACTGGGATTATGCCACTGTGTATGGGGTGGGGGTGGGGGTGGGGACAAGAGAAGTAGTGGGTGATACTATTTGCCTAGTAGAAAGGGCACCTGGATTCAAAACCAGACTTAGCCATCCAATGATTATATGAAATTGGAAAAGTGTTAGCGCTTCTGAGCCTAGTTTCTACATCCATAAAATAAATTTCATAAAGGTAAGCATTACAAAAATAAATGTATGCAAATTTCCTGACACATAATATTTAACTTTTGAATGAATGAATTCTCATCTATACAAATAGCTATGACTGTAATGAATATCTTATGTTTTTCCAGATGATTAACGTACATTTCCAGAGCAGGCTGCCACCTTTCTTTTCTGGGAATAAGCCCTGTGCTCTGGACCAGATGTGTGAGCCTGGCTTGTAGAACAGGATGATAAATGTGGACTGATCCCTTTCTTGGGCACATCTCACAGCAGAGCATAGTCTCCCATGCATTCTTTCCACTTTTACCTTGAGCACATATAAACATTCCCAGACGAAGTATGTAAATTTTATGGCACCTGGTCCACTCCTGCTGCTGTATCTGCTCCCACTGGGGAGTGAATGGCATCCTTTCCTGTGGCACAAGAGGTGTGTGCACAGTACATCTCCCTGTGTTGGCCAGCATATCAAGGCTTGCTGGCCATGGGAGAACAATGCGAACTACCGAAGTTGATCTTGATCTGTCTCTTCTATGTGAGTAAATATTGTTCCATCCAGTTCCTGTGCAAGTTGTGCTTTTGCTGGTGATCCCGACCCCTGCAAACCATGGAATGGGTTGGGACCATAGGATTGCTGTTTCAGGTGACAGGCATTGTTATGCTCTTCAATATACTCTATGTGGTGAGACTCCACCTCTGGAGGTGCTAACAGGTGTCTCTCTTCCTGGACTGATAGTTTGGCACAGTGAGCAGGCTGCCAACAATTTGGCACAGCAAGCAGAGTGGCAACAACTGACTTGCAAATTACATAGATATTCAATGCATGATAATTTCATATGCTTTCATTTGCCCAAGAGACATTATTGCTGGTTTCTGAAGCAGCAATTGAGTCAGATTACAGCACATAACTGATTTCATACAAATAGCACCAATTCAAGTTATACATTACACAGATTAATATTTCAGATAAAAATCAACTTGCAATAGGATTCAGATTGTCCTTTCAAATGTAAACACAGAGTGTGGAGGTTTTGAAATGCCTGTAGAATTCCAGATCCCTTGAATAACTAACCATATGTTTTAATGTTAATGTGGGGAGAAATTCTAAAATTCTTTAGTGATTAATGGTTGACCATTAGATCAGGCAGAGTTGAAAAAGTAAGGATGCTTCAGTCAGAATATACACATTTGAGTTTTTAGGGCAAAAGCTTCAAATGCTCATAGATGTATATAATGCCTATGATGACTTTTAAAATACTGATTCAAATTATTTAATATAAGAAAGACTACTTATGGCAGATTGGAGCTATGTACCCCAGAATGATATGTTTTTAAACTTAATTCATTCCTGTGGGTGTGAACTCTTGTAAATAAGACTTTTGATGAGATTACTTCAGTCAAGGTGTGGCCCAGGTGGATCAAGATGGGTCTTAATCTTATTACTAAAGTTCTTGTAGGGAAGGCCACAGAGAGAGACAGCCAGAGGGAGCAGCCAGAAGCTATAAATCAATGGAACCTAGAAGAGAAAGGAGAAGCCAGGAGAGGCTGCCTTGTGTATTGTTACGTGACAGAAAAACCAAGGATCAAGGATCACTGGCAGCTAGCCCCAGAATGCCACAGTCTTATGGGAGAAAGCATCACCTTGATGATGCCTTGATTTTGGACTCCTAGTCTCAAAACCGTGAACCTATTGTGGGAATGAGGTGGAGTAGGAAGCAGTCCCTCCACCAGAACAACTAGCAAAGAGGCAGGAACTGTCTGAATCAACTATTTCAATACTCCAGGGGAACACCGTGCACGATCCAGAAAAATGCAGTAGGAAGAGGCTGGTAAATTGCAGTAAATACCAATGGATTTTTCTCTCAGCGCTGTGGTTACTCTCGCCCATCCGCCACTCTCTCAGCAGGCAGCAGTGGGGTCCAGCCCCTAGCATTTCTTGCTGGTGCCAGAGAGGGACATAGAACCATCGGGGTGGTGAGTGCAGGGAGCAGGTGGTCCTATCACTGACCACTGCTTTTGATTAATCCCTTCAGAGCACTGGGGTCTTAGTTCTAAGGGCAGTCATTGATCCAACCCACCTTGGACAAAGTCTGTGGAGGAGACTTAAAGACAGTATGCTTTCTCAGAGTTGTGGAAGACAGTTGAAGGGTTGCAATTGCTGGGCAGTTGCTGAATAAGAAAGTGCAGCACTGGGGAGCCATGAAAGAAGCTCCTGGTGCCCTTCCTGACCCCTCCCTCATCTCCTTATCAGGACAGTTTGGAGCCAGACAATGCTCACTTTGTGTGTCTCTAGCCATGTTTCAGCTCAGAAAAAGACAAATTCCTAAAAACATACAAACTACTTACACTGATTCAAGAAGAAATAGAAAAACTCAACAAATCAATAACTACTAAAGAGATTGAAGCAGTTATCAAAAACCTCTCAACAAAGGAAAGCTCAATAACAGATGATCTCATAAGGGAACTTTACCAAACATTCTAAGAAAGAATTAACACCAATCCTGCTGAAACTCTTCCAAAAAATTGAAGAGGAGGGAACACTCCTTAATTCATTCTATGAGGCCAACATCAACCTCATATCAAAACCAGATAAAGATACCAAAAGAAAATTAAAGGCCAATATATGTCTTATGAATATAGATGCAAAAATCATCAACAAAATACTAGCAAACAAAATCCAACATCACATTAAAAGAATTATAGACCATGATCAAGTGGGATTTATCCTGAGTATGCAAGGGTGGTTCAACATAAGAAAATCAAATAATATAATGCACCACATCAACAGAATGAAGGACAAAAAATGCATGAGCATCTCAATTGAAGTAGAAAAAGCATTTGACAAAATCCAGTAACGTTCTTGATAAAAGCACTCAGAAAACTAGGAATAGAAGAAAACTTCCTCAGCATGATAAAGGGCATGTATGAAAAACCCACAGCTAACATCCTACATCATGGTGAAAGACTGACAGCTTTCCTTCTAAGATCAGAAATATGACAAGGATGCCCACTGTCACCACTGTTATTCAACATTGCCCTGGAAATTCTTGCCAGAGCAAATAGGCAAGAAAAAGAAATAAGAGATATCCAAATTGGAAAGGAAGAAGTAAAACCTCCCTATTTGCAGATGACTTAATCCTATATGCAAAAGAATCCTGAAAAACCCACAACAAAAACCCCTAGACCTAATAAATGAATTTAGCAAAGTGATGAGGTACAAAATTAATAATCAAAAATCAGTAGCATTTCTATACAGTAGCATTGAGCAATTGGAAGAAGAAATTTTTTAAAAAAATCATTTACAATAGCAATTAAAAGACTCAAATATCTAGGGATAAATGTAACCAAGGATGTAAAGGACTTGTACACAGAAAACTACAAAACCCTGCTAAAAGAAATCAAAGATCTAAATAAATGGAAGGATGGCCCATGTTCATGAAATGGAAGACCAAATATTATTAAGATGTCAGTTCTACCCAAAGTGATTTACAGATTCAATGCAATCCCAATCAAAATTACATCAACCTTTTTTGCAGAAATGGAAAAGCCAATTATCAAAATTATATGGAAGGGCAAGAAGCCCTGAATTGCCAAAGCCATCTTGAAAAAAGAACAAAGTTGGAGCACTAACACTTCTCAATCTTAAAACATATTACAAGGCCACAGTAATCAAAACACATGGCACTGGCAAAAGGACAGATACATAGACTAAAGGAATCAAAATGAGAGTTCAAAAATTAACCCTCACTTTATGGCCAGCTGATTTTTGACAAGGGGACAAAGACCACTCAGTTGAGAAACAATGGTCTCAACAAATCATACATAGAAAACTGGATGTCCATATGCAAAAGAATGAAAGTGGACCTCTACACACAACAAATACAAACATCAACTCAAAATGGATCAAAGATGTAAATATAAGAACCAGACATCTATAGCTTCTAGAAGGAAACATAAGGAATCATCTTCATTGCGTTAGGTAATGGTTTCTTAGACTTTATACCCAAAGCATGAGCAACAAAGGAAAAAAAAAATAGATAAATGGGTGCTCATCAAAATTTAAAGTGTTTGTGCCTCTAAGGTCTTTATAATGATTGTAAAATTACAACCCACATATCAGGAGGAAATATTTGGAAACTGCATATTTGATAAGGGCTTAATATCCATAATATATAAAGAAATCCTTCAATTCAACAACAAAAAGATGGATAACCCAATTTAAAAATGGGAAAAAGACTTGAATAGACATTTCTCCAAAGAAGATAATCAAATGGCCAAAAAGTACATTGAAAGATGCTCAACATCATTAGCCTTCAGGGAAATGCAAATCAAAACTACAATGCGATACCATTTCACAACCACTAGAATGGTTACTCTTTAAAAAAGTGGAAAATTACAAGTGTTGAAGAGGATGTGGAGAAATAGGAACATTCATTCATTGCTTGTGGGAATATAAAATGGTAGTCTCCTTGGAAGACAGTTTGGCAGTTTTTCAGAAAGTATATAATTACCAGATGATCTGGTAATCCCACTTCTAGTATGTACCCAAAAGTACTGAAAGCAGGTTCCAACAGAAATTTGCAAACAGATCTTCATAGGGCATTATTCACAATTGCCAAGAAATGGAAGCAACCCAAGTGTCCATCAGCTGATGAATGGTTAAACAAAATGTGGTATATACACAAAATGGAATATTATTCAGCCATAAAAAGGAATGAAGTTCTGATATGTGTGACAATATAGATGAACCTTGAAGACATCATGTTGAGTGAAATAAGCTAGACACTAAAGGACAAATATTATATGATCTCACTGATAGGAAATAATTAGAATAAGCAAACTTACAGAGTCAGAATCTAGAATACAGGATACCAGGTTTTAGGATGGGAATAGGGAATATGGAGTCAATGTACAGCCTTTCTATTTGGGGTGATGGAAAAGTTTTGGTAATCGTTGGTGTTGATGGTAACATAGCATTGTAAATGTAATCAACAGCATTGAATTATATATTTGAGAGTAGTTAAAAGGGGGAATTTTAGGTTGCATATGTTACTAGAATAAAAATTTTTTTTTAAATTTCATGGAACTGTACATGAACTGTAAATTATAAGTTAAACCATGGACTATAGTTAATAATATAATTACATAAATGTTTTTTTCACAAATTGTAACAAAGTTACCACACAATGTAAGGTGTTAATAATAGGGTGGTATATGGAAATCCTATATTTTATTCATGATTGTTCTGTAAACCTACAACTTCTCTAATGAAAAAAAAAAAAAAACCCATAGAACTGTAAACTTAAAGAATGGACCCAAATGTAATCTTTGTACTTTAATTACTAGTAATGTATCAGTATTGATTCATCAATTATAACAAATGTACTACAATAATGCAAGATGTTAATAATAAGGAACACTGTGTGTGGCAGAGGTGGGGGAGGTGGTATATGGTAATTCTCTGTACATATGAAATTTTTCTGTAAACCTAAAACTGCTTAAAAAATACAGTTTGTTATTAAAAAAAGAAAAGCCATGAGCCAATAAATTCCCATTGTTTAAACCAATTGCATGGTGTTTGCTTTAGCAATGAGGAAACTAAAACACTAGCTAGATATCTTCTTTCACTTAAACTTCACAATGGGAAACATACTGATACCACTATTTTTCAGTTCAGGTAGCTGAGGCACAGAGGGCTAAACACCTTCTACAAAACCATCCCCCTATGAAATGGTAGAAATGATTGTTCAAAAATCAAACTGGCCTCAATTTGATTAATTTGCTAGTGTCAATCTCTGCTTGAATGTACTTGCACAAAGAATATTAACAGGATTTTCCCTCCAGGAAATGGAACATCAAGGGCATGTTTATTCTCTAGAAGAAAAGATGTGATGAATGGATCTCCTGCTCTCTTCCTGCCGCTGTTCATTTTGTTTTGTAGGAAGAGTTTCACTTTCTGGTGTAATGAGCACTAACAAAGACCTCCTGCAGTTGTTACAATTAATAACAGCTTTATTTTGAGCTAGAACCTTTCCTCTTTTCTTAGAACTCCTTGCAGCAATAATTAGCTACTCACAAAAGTGGTGTGTGTTTGTGGGGGTGTGTGCACATTGGAGGATGATGATGGTAAAAGCTATATTAAAGTGCTCACTCCGGAAGCAAGACAAATGTTTATTCTGTAAGTATTTGGTTCCTAATGTTTTTAAATTCTGAATGTCTTGTGAACTTAATCATTTGTTCATTAATTTAATAATGTTACTGGACAAAATCGGTATTATTCATACTTGAGCAAATACTTTTTGATATGTGCCAGACATATGTGCCAGTGAATACAACACTGAATAAACAATGTCTTCCTTTATAGAAGGAAGGATGCTCAGTCTATACAGGCAAGTATAAGGCAATGGGTGGAGTGTTATAAATAAGTACAAGGGCCATGAGAGCACATGGACAGGACCTCTCACCTGAGAAGGAATTCTTTTACAAACTGGAGCCTAAGGTTGAATGTAAGAGTTCTTAAAGCAAAGGTGGCATTGCTAGGGAGAAAAGAGGACTTCTGCCGACATACTCTCTCCTCCAGAGACCTAGTCACAGAGGCAGCTCTAATTAGGGAAGTTGTTGCATGGACTTTCAGGCTCCTTACTTACTCTTCTGGGGGAAAAAATAATCCCAAAACTTTGAACCTTTAAACATGCACTCAGTGAAGCTATTAATCTCACCCCTAAGTCCTTTGGCAGATATATAGTTATCTCATTTTTTTATCCTTAATAATAAGGATTAATATAATTACTAGAATTATGGTTCATTTCCCAAGCTTCCCCTCTCCCCACCCCCGCCAAAAAAAAAATTATATATAAGCAGCTGCCAAGGCGGTTAAGCACTGGGTATTTACCACAGTATTTTGTTCCAACACATTCACATTCTGAGCATTTATACAGAACCAGGTCACCGAATATTCTGACTCATAGAAGTAGAGCTTAGGACTGAACAGGGACTAGACAGGGCTGGGCAGCCAGTCATTGGCCTGACTTCAGCAGGGCAGCCTCCATCCAAGAAGTCAGACTCAAAGACCCCTGCTTCCCTGCAGCACACATCCCCCTTCCCATTGCCTCAGCAGGTGTAGCTAAACCAGTGTTCAGTCAAGGAGAACACTATATAATTACTCTCCTACTTCAGCCCCCACCTCACATCCACCCCTCCACACACACTAATGTGGATGCCATAGTCTGTAAGGCCTGCTTTGTGAACTTCCAGAACAGGTTAAGTTAAAGAGGTTTCTAGGAGTCATAACTCTCTCTCTTCATGGAACCATTCTTACTGTCCATTCTCCATTGGGTATGCTTCCTTAACTGCTCTTAAATCTGTCCCCTTCCTCCCTCCCTTCCTTCCTTCTTTCTTTCTTCCTTCTTCTAATCATCCCTTCCTTCCAATATTTGCTGTTGTTCTCCATTACAAATATGACTCAATCTTAGTATAAAAAAAGAAAACAAAAATGTTCTGTCATCTCACCATCTAGAGATCATGGCTGTTAAGGTTTTGATATATTTCCTTTCAATCTTGTGTGTTGTGTGTATGTTATAAAATTAGGATTTACTGTACCTGCAATTTTATTTTTATTTCACCTTCTACTGTGTTATTAGCATTTCTTAAGATTAGTCAGCACTTCTGAAACAAGCTTCATATAGGGAGTGAATCGATGGATCTGGAGCCTGGCAAAAGGTCCATGTAGACATCAATGCCCCAAGATGGCTGTTGGAAGATCCTCGCGAGATTTCCACCATGCAGAATGAGATTCCCAAGAGATTCTCCGGATATTCTCCCGGGATATTATCATTGGCCCTACCTGGGGAATTGTTGGGTGGGGTAATCAATCAAAACAGCAAACACCTGGGACTCCTCCCATTAGCAAAGGGGTGGAATAATTAACAGTTTAAAAAGCAGGCGCAAAGGTCAAATCGCCCCTTCTGCTCCTGTTCCTGACCCCTGTTTCCCCCTGCTCCTGCTCCCAGCAGCTTCCGCGCCCTGCTGCTGTGCTTGGGGCCCTCATGGCTTCTGCACCCTGCTCTCGCCATGTGCCCCTTGCGTGGATCAACACACAAGTAAAACCTGGGCATTTATAATCTGTAATGCGAAATTGTAGTCTATAAATCAGCCCTCTTTACCATTCTTCAGCCCCTTACCCTCTACCGGGCATCCGTGATCTGTTATTTTCTCCCATTTCTCTTCCCTTCCTACCTTAATAAATTGCTGGCCTCATTCACCTGACATGCTCTGAAATTCATTTCTGCAGCGTAAGTCAAGACTCTAGATTAAATCCGGTAATGTATTTGGCCAGGCCAGGAGATTATTGGTGAGTGTAAGTAACAATGGCCTACAGCTTGTTTAACGCCTTCTTTTGCTTATCCATTTTAAACGGGTTCACCTATGAGCCCCCACAGGACGAATTTCCAGGAGAGAAGAGGCCGGGTCTCGGGAACTCTCTGTGTCCATGCCACGTGTTCAGGCTTGTGAGACCTGACCCCGGCCAGGAGGGCTGGGGCACCGGGAAGGGGCTCAAAGCAGGGCCCTGCCAAGACAGAGGTCCCCCAACTGAGCACCGGGTGCTGCAAAGCTTTTTCAAGTCCTTTTAGCAACCAGGTGGCTTTGCCCTCAGGCCATTGCCTTCTACTGCCATCTCCCCTTGGCTGCCGCCAAGTCATAAGAGTAGACTGCTTTTTAAGGCCTCTGAAAGAATATGAAGGAGTACAATTCGGCTTGGGAGCTTCGGGTGGAAACCAACCCTGAGAGCTGTCTGTCTCCCAAGTCCACAATGGCCCCGGCATTCCTCGGCGGCAGGGTCTCTGATTCCCAAGGTGGCGGGAACCAGAGACATAACTCGGAATGTCTCTCAAGACATGAGAAGTCTTGGGTGCTTCGATTCAGAGAAAAGCCTAAACGTCGTCTGAGATTTCTCAGATGTTTCAGTTTAGGTAACAGTGCGGTCAGTCTCGGACCCTGAAATGCAGGAGTGCCGAGAAGCAGAGCAGTTATTCTGAATGGCCCCCAAGAAATTGCTTGGGCCCATCCATTCAGAGAGCAGCCAAACATCTTCTGAGAATTTATCATCTCAGACGCTTCGGTTTGGGGCAACTGTTCTTCCACCAGTTTGGGTGCTTTGGTCTGAACTTCAGGGTTTCAGGCATCTCCCAAGACCTAGGTCGGCCACAGGAACGCCTGTGAGGCCCGGGCTCTGGATTTCAGGACACTGGAACCAGAGCAAATCTGACCATGTCTTTCTGCTGCTCTGACCTGCAGTATCTACTGCCACCCCAGGGTCTTCAGGATACAGTTGACACTCCTCACCATGATAAAAGTCCTTCTCCCCTCGGCCCCTCCTGGCCTCTCCAGACTCCTCTCTGGATCTCTCTCCCTCACACCCTCAATCTAAACCTTTCAAATTCGTGTATGTCTAAGCCTTTGTACATGCTGTTTCCTCTGCTAGAGTACTCTACCCCTCTCTTTGCATGACAAAACACACACATCCTTCAAAAGTTAACCCACACAAAACCACTGCCAAATTACTGAGGACCTATTAAGTGCCAGGCACTGTGATAGTACAAATAGATTTTTTTTGTTAAAATTTACTCATTATGCCCAATGGTATTTTTAATAATAAAAATATCAAAACACTGTCTTTCAAAAAGTTTATGATACCAACTCAACTTCAATATGAAATTTACATTCAGAAACTCCAACCTATAAGACAGCACTAAAGTGTAAAATATTAGTCCAGCCTGAAACCAAATTGGTTATATATTATTATTGATTATACAAAGAAAAGTGAACTTACATCATGGCTAAATACTAAGATCTGACTAATGTCTAAAGCATGTGTATGGGGGCACGGAAAAGGAGGGGAAGGGAAAGAAAATTTTGTACTATGCTACAGTTTAGTTTTCTTTATCCAAGACTAAAGCCTAAAAAAATACTAGCACTCTATCTTAAACTCCTTAGAGCAGTAATGAAAATACATTTGTACTTCATAATGTTAGATTTTAAACAAGGGACTATGATACTACTAAGAAAACAGATGGGTGACACCCTGGTTGTAGTTTCACTCTTGGGAGCTGTCTACATTTTGTGTTTTCTCACAGACTGTTTTCTAGGTGGTAGGAAGGATGCTAGGCTTTCAGCAGGATCATAGGGAGCCCCTCAGAAAGCACCCCTTTAAATAGTACTTTTTATAGCTGGCATCAGAAGTTTAATAGTCATTGTGCTCACAGCTCTCAAGAGATGAGGCAGAAGGAAGTGAGAGAACAGAAGGGAAAGAGCATTTACAAGTGCCTGTTCTGAACCAGACCAAGGGCTTATTTTTTTGCATGTGTCTTATTTAATCCTCTCAAGTGACAAGTTGGTGAGTTTTCCAAAGTAAAGTCCCTCAAAACAGAACTTTTCCTTTTGTTGCAAGAGATATAATCAACCAAAGGGGGCAGGAGCAGATATTTACAATGGCATTTTGGACAAATCTGTGAATACGTGGAGGGTTTTCACAGATATGTTGGAAACCTGAAATCGTTCAAGGATGCTCTTAAAATTCTTTGGCTTTATCTTTAACTAGAAGTTCTTGGATAAAAGGATACATAAAATTCTGATCTTGCATTTTTTCATTTCATTACCAAACTTTGATTAAAATTCACTTTAGCCAAGACTCAGATGCATCTATGTCATTCCTGCTTTCCAGTGTTTGGGGAAAGCAATTTCTACCTTGCTGTGTTATGATGAGGATTAAGTGATATGCACATATAAAGTACACAGCTTAGTAATTATACAAATATATACATTAATATATAATACAATAATAATATATACATTAATATTATTAAAAATAATATATACATTATTTTTTCCTTTCAGTTTCTCCACATTTGTCTAGCTCCTCTTTAATCTGTAAAAAGATGAGGTCCTAAAAATTCTATATATCATACAGAATTTCTCACCATGATATTTTGTAAAAGTATAGGGAAGTTTAATGGGAATATAAGGAAATCTATCTTAAACTTTAGCTGTCTATCTGCAAGAAATACTTTATTTGCTTCTTCACATTATTTATAGTTTTACTGTTTGGGGAGAAATAAATAGTTTTATTTAGTGCACATAAAAATACTATGTTAATGGGTCTATCTGTAGAATTTAACAGGATTGATGCCCCTCTTTTATTTCAAACATGAATGGTCTTCACATTTTAAAGGTTTTCCTCTTTCCTCCTTTGCCATCTTTTCCAGTTTTCTTTTGCTGGTTCCTCTTCATCTCCTGGACTTCTAACATTCGTGTATCCTGAGGATCAGTCCTCTTCTCTAACCATACTGACTCCCACAATGATCTCATTCAATCTCATGGCTTAACTATCATTTGCATCTGATGACTCCCATATTTAGTTCAGACCTCTCCCCTAAACTCCTGCTTGAATGTCCAACTGCCTACTCGATCTGTTTGAATAGCGAATGGGCATCTCAAACTTAGGTCCAAAATCAAAGTCCTGGTTTTCCCTTCTAAACTTAGTCGTCCCTGAGACTTCCCATCTCAGTAAATGGTAAAATCATCTTTTCCATTGCTAAGGCCAAAATCCTGGAGGCATCCTTTTACTCTGTCAGCAGTCTCTTCTCAACTCTGTGGCCAGAGCATAACTTTTAAAACTTAAAGCAGTTCACGTCACTCTTCTGCTCCAAATCCCTCAATAGTCATCAGCTCATAGTAAAAGCCAAAGTCCTTCCAATGTCAAATGGCCTACAAAGCCTCTCTCCACTCCCTTGATTTTATTCTTATGTTGGGCTTGATCCACTTTAGCTACACTGGCTTCCTGCTGTTCCTCAAATCTACAAGGCAGGCTTCTGCCAGCAACAGCCTTTTCCCAGGTAATCACATGCCCCCTTCCCTCACCTCCTTTGGCTCTTTGGTCCCATGCCAGCTTTTCACCGAATCCTTTCCAATCACCCTATTTAAAATTTCAAGTCGGTACCACCATAGGCACCTCCCGCCACATACACACCATCTCTCACTTTTTCTGCTTTATTTTTCCCTTTGCCTCTTATTAGCTTATTGTCTCATTCTCCTCTACCCCTACCTTGCAACAGAATATAATCTGTCATTAAGGCAGTGAATATCTTTGTCTCTTTTGGTCACTGCTATATTTCTAGCATCTAGAACAGTAATTGGCACACAATAAATATCCATAGAATAAACAAATATACAAATCTGCATTTTACATTTGAAGCAACTGAGATTCAGAGAGATTAAATACCTTGGTCAAGATCATACAGATTATAAATGGCAGAGTGGGATTAAAACCAATGTTGGTCTGACTCATCCTACTCCCCAACCACCCGGATGGAAAAATTCAGTCATGAAATCTTTCCCATTTTCACACTGACGTAGGTCTGATTCACCATTTTGGCCATACAACAGAATCTTTTTACCTTTGTCACTGTTACTAGTTACAAGAGCCATAGTTACTAACCTAAATATAAGGGTGAATATTTTTATATAATTTAACCAAGGATGCCAATAATATAGAATAGACCTTCATCAGAGCAAAAGTGGATATACCATGAAGCTAACTAAACTTCAGCTTCAGGACCCACATTTTTCTTTTTAAGGCCTTGGGAGGGACCCTAATAATGTGTTCACATGGTCATATATTTTTATGCAATTTGATGAGCTAATTTTATCCAAATTGGCTAGTACTGCTTTTTTTCTCACTTCCACTTCCCTCTTTGAACTTCCCCCTGTGTTAGATGACATGAGATCTAGTAGCTCTAAGACTTTTTGAAATCTGACTAAGGAGAAGTTTAGGTGAAGATACCTTAAGTTAGGTTTAATGGGATATATGTTGGTGATTCACAGTCAGCTATGAATAGTTATATTTTTATTAGCCATCCTGGTATAAAAAATAGTTTCTAGGAATACCCCTCTGCTTACTCTGCTGACTCACCCATCTTCTTGGTGCAAAGATCAGAATGGTTCTTAAGGTACACAACACCAAAATTTTGCAGGTATGGGAGAAACAAATTTGAAATGTATGGAACTAGAAGCTCATCTGGGAAAAATTCTTCCAGTCATCATATTGAAAAGTAATAAAAAGAGGATTCATTTTACATCAACCCTGGACAAAACAAAAACCTGCTGTTAAAGATTGACTCGTGCCCCCCACAAAGACAAGTTAAGACAAGTCCTAACCCCTGTTCCTGCAGATGTTGACTTACTTATTAATAGTATCTTCAAAGGTCCCATTAGTTAAAGTGAGGCCAAACTGAATCAGGGTTAGCCTTAATCCAATATGACTGCAGTCCTTATAAGCAGAAAAAATTGGATGCAGAGTCAAGAGGACACAGATGGGAAGAGAGATGGCCAAGTGTTGGAGACAGAGGTGAGTTATGTATTGTCAGCAAGTCACCACCGAAATACTATAGAGTTCAAAGAAATCACGATCCTGCTAACACCTTGATTTTAGACATCCAGCATCCAAAACTGTGAGAAAATAAACTTCTGCTGTTTAAGCCAACCAGTCTGTGGTATTTGTTATAGCAGATCAGGAAAACTAAGACATCTCCACATTTCAGAAATATTCTCAATATGTAGAATATGCAATGACAAATGTTTTTCTACTTGATTGGAATAATGTTACAAAAAAAAGCCCTGTGTTTGCAGAGCACACATCTGTGGCAGCAAGACAAATAATAAGTACATCTATATATGAAGTTGCAAGCTTTATGTATCCAACTATCAATAATAAAAACAAATTTTGATCAACCATTCTAAAGGAAAGAATAAATAAATTATCTTTATATTCTTTGTGTAGAAAATTATCTTAAAAATCATTGTTACATGAAGAGAAGATCAAATAGAACCTAAACAAAAAAAGTAGGGTAAATGTATTTTATAGGTATTCCATACTATTTTTTTCTGGATTTTATGTTTGTGGTACATTTCAACATAATAAAGTTTGTTATTTATTATGACTTTTTTTCTCAGTCAAAATAAATGTTTCTGTTGGCAGAGAATTTTACATTGTAATTTTGTTTTCTTTCTTTTGGAGGCACCCTATAATCACATGAGCTTCAGACCCTATAAAACCTGGATCTCTTCCTGGTCCCAGGAGACCTGATCTTAGAAATCTTGCCTAATGTAGGATTTTTTTAAAAAGAAATTCATATGCACGTTGCTCTGTTGCAGTCTTTGTTAGAGCGACTCTTGTTGCCTCACTTGGAGTCAGGGGGCTACATGACATCACACGGCTTTCACCAGCAGGGTCTACCCAAGGTGGTCGTCCCTGGGTTTGAATCTGGCCTCTACAACCTGCTACCTATGTGGCCTTGCTGCTCTTCTCTCGTCTCCATTTCTTTGTTTGTAAAATGAGGGTAATAGAAGAAATTCAGAAGAGAGGGGGGAGGATTAAGATAAATTTTTGTAAAACACCTAGCCCCAGGTCTAGTACAGAATAAATAGTCAGAGGTTTAGTTATGATTATTAAGGTGTCACAGAAATCTAACTACATTTTTCACATGGAAAATATCATTTTTTTTTGCCAGACTTAGGTCTACTTAAAGTAGCATTCTAAACTCAATCTCAAATCCACTAATGGAATTTCTATTGTAGTCTCTCCTATATTCAAAAAAGATCAGAGTGATTGAATATCAGTTTTATACCAGATGGATATTTGAAGAGAAATAGTCTTTAAATAAAATGTCTCCTCTAGCATAAAAAAACAAATCCATCATTTCTTTTTTTCAGGGAAATGGTGTTTTAATAAAACACTGATAGTACCATCTGCTGTGCGAGGCAGCTGCCTGGTCCAGCTGAAGGAACACGGGTGAGGTCCTCTTGATCTGAACTAGAACTCAGCCTCCTCCACTTGCTGTCTGTGACTTGGGACAACCTCCCTGAGTCCCCGTTACCTCATTTACAAAGGGCTAATAAACCTTCCTCGTGAGGCGGGTGTGAGAATTAAATGAATCCATCCATAGCAAAAGCCAGCACACGGCTCGGTACAGAGCAGATGTTCATTATTAATATTTTAATTTGCACTCTCTTTGCAGTTATGCCTAGCAATTGTTCTTTATCATCACCTCTCAAGATCCCTAAACCTAGATATCAATATATATATTAATAATTTGTGAAACACTTTGGAATTTACAAAGGGTTTTGAAAACATCTGTCATTGGTAACATTGTATGCTAACCGACTTACTTGAGGTCACACAGCCAAGACATTACAGAGCTGACTCCAGGTTCAGTAGAGGCTCCTTCTCTATTCCCATTCATAAGGCCCCTCTCACACATCTTTCAGAGTGGTACATCCAACAAGGAGCCCTTTTTAGAAAGGGAAAGTGTATTGGGTCCATGAATTATTACTTTGGCCTAGAAAATTTCAATGAAAGAGATTGAGCAAGATTTAAAATAATGAAGAAGTCATTTCTGACTTCCTTCATTTCCTTTATTAAGGAAATAAAGGTCTGTACCTTAATTTCTCAGAATGGATCATCTTCCTCCCAGCTCTGGTGACTCACCTTCCTTGCTTCAAGCATTTTGCTCATTCTAAGTGCTGTAAGGCATCACAGAACACAACCACGACTGTGCATGGGAGAACAAACCCAGTACCAAAGCAGAAAAACCCAGCCCCTACCAGAGGGTAAGCTCCACGAGGGCCAGGATTGTTGTCTATTTGTTCACTGATAAGTCCCAAATTCCTAGAATTGTGCCTGGCACATAGTAAGGATTCAATATATATTTTGAATGAGTGAATTAACAAGAATGAGACTTCTGACTTCACAAGGAAACCTCAGCAGCTATGATTTGGCTCTTAGTCTGAAATCCTACACCACTTTGGACAGTTTACGTGGAATTGTTGTCAGGTATCAGGTGAGGTATCAAAGTGCCTACCACCTAATCTGTAAACACTTCTAGTGCAAGGACTAGACCTTGTGTCTCTGGGCAAGAGTATCTAGCACCATGCTAAACTCCAGCATTGAGATATCTATATCTATAAACTACCCTTCACGAAACTGATATTTGTCCAGATTATGAAGTCAGTTTTGTAGGTGTATTTCTGACTCACAAATGGAATTTGACTTAAACCACAGTAATATAGGTAATGTTTATTTTTTTAAAATCTAGAATGCCTATGTCTCAGTCTACTATATGAGACCCATTTGTTGGTATCCTCTAACCAGAAGGTTCTTTGTTCTAAGTACCTGATTGATCAAAAGATTACAGGAAGAGGATGAAATTAAAGTCAAAGGAGGTGGAGAGTTTTGAGGGCTATTTCATTAAGATTATGGTAAGGCCTCCCCAGAGACCACCTCCCTGTGATCAGCTGAAGGTCCCCCCATCCTAGCCTTGCTATTTTGATTCTTATTTTAACTCTATTTCATGATATAGATAGTAATTTTAATAGAGGGTGCATTTTCAAACAAAAATATTTCAGAAAAAAAAACTGTAAGTAAATGCTAAACAAAAGAAATATTGATGGTGATTATTAAAATCACATAAAAACAGTTTTATCGTCTAGTTTGGGATAACTTTTTTCCTATGGTTTTCTGAGACTGTTCCTCCAGTGGCAGTATTTTGTATGACTTCTGAGTTGCCCATCTTTGCCTTCTAAGACTTTTGACACCATACTTTCAGAATCAGAGAACAGGATATCTAGTCCTAAGCATGTACTTGAGAGTCAAAATACTGAAAAGTTAGAATATAACAGAAAACAGAGAATAAATGTTTACCAAGTTTGTAGAACAACCTGCAGCCAGATATTGCCAGGGCAAATTTCCTCACCACATAAGGCAGTATGTGAAGGTCCTAACTATACCCAAATTGGACATTATACTATAATTTCCTCATTCTTACATCTTTACTCCAGTAGAAAGTGTCAGCTGCCAGCTATTCAAAAAGACCAATAGAAAAATATTTTGATCAAAAAAGCCAAGATTATTAGGCTTGGTAAGGAGAAAAACACTGACAGAGTCTTAATGTCTCAAAAGGAGGCTGACAGGGGGACTGAGCTCAAGTTGTTTAAAGTAGGTGTTTCAAGACAGGAAACTGATTGGAATGGAGTCAAGTTGGTGACATAATAGTATAGGATTGGTAGACACAGTAAGGTGAGGGTCTAGATAGAAATTTTGATAAGTAAACTCTTATCTGATAAGTAAACTGTTAACCCAGATGAGCTCATTGTTGGCTTGGATAAATCAATTTATAAGAATTTCCTGAAGCAAATGGTGTAGTTCTTCATTGGATTTCAGTTTTAATTTTTAAATAGGAATTCCTGGAACAAAGAGTTAGGTTAAGTTAACTGAAACAGTCTTGCTCTTGTTCTCTAAGTAGAGAACTTGTCTGCAGCCCCAACTCTTAGCATAGTGCCTAACATAAAATAAGCACACATAGTATCAGGTAGTCAAGAAATATTTGTTGAGCTGAATGAACTTTGTCATGGCCCTAGTAATAATATTTAAAATAGACATTTTTCAGATTTGAAAACGCCCAGAAGGGAGCCAAGGATCTGAATTCTAGTCTTGGTTCTACCACTGACAACTTCTCTGAAACTGTTAGCTCACCAGATGGATGAGCGAGTTAGACTAGATTATTTCTAAGGTCCCCTCAGTTCTAAAATATGCTATTTCCACATTCACGTAGGAATATTTAAACCACCTGCAAATACACACTGTACTCTTAGAGCATACTGCCTTCCGTCGTTGCTTAGAAAAACAAGGGAATTTCTGGGATTGGTGCTTCTCTCACTCCCAGCACATGGAGCCCTCAATCTCAGATCCTGGCTTTTCTGTGAAATGAATGCTCTTTGGCTTGAGTTTGTAGGAAAATTGGAAGAGCTAGATTCTAAAATAAGCTAATATCATCCACAGGCTGGGCTGAAAGAAAACCAGGAAACATCTGACACAAATAAGTTGTCTTCAAGAACTTATTTTCTATGTTACATTTGCATAAATTTGTCATGGGCCTGTCATGTCAATAGAAGGGGGGAAGGTATGACCTAGTGTCCACTGGCATCCTGTTGCCCTTTGCAGATAAGGTCATACTGTCCTTCCTCCTGCTTCAGTTCTGTTCCTTTTAGTGGATGCAAGGATGTCAGATCTGAGGCTGCAGATTGAGCCCCACTGACTATTTTTTCCAAAATTTTATGTCCTCTGAGTAATACAAATTGGCCAAGAAAATTTCATTTTGCTGATATTTCACTTTGTTGAGTCATAACCCAACAAATGGTTTCAAACCAGAAGGCAGTATTTCCTGAGTCAGGGCCTGTGAAAGAGAAGCTGTAACCGAAGCATAAGCACCAAAGACACGATTGCTATGACCGTCTGACATCATGTCCTCACTCTAACATATGGATTAATCCTTTCTATTTAATATAATGAAATTAATGAGACTCAGCTGCCCAAGAACATATCCCAAGACATCTGACAAGCAAACCTATATTCAGTCTTTTCCTGCCATAACTATGAAAGTGTCCCACCAGGAAATGACAATTGCTGTCAGGACACTAATTCATAAGCAATGTTAAGTAATAAGTCCAAGTTGAGAAATACATTTCCTGCTGTTGAAATTCCTGTGCCTTGGAAATACGTCAATAAATGGAAGTAACTATTTAGTACGCTCTTAACATTAGAATGAAACTTGCTTAAAACTAGAACAAATTAACTCTCTTAAAACAGGTCAGTAGGGTGGGTTAAGTTCTAAACCCATTAAAAAACGGGCCTGCCTGCCATTGCATACGATTTCAAGAATCCTTTTGAGGAATCAGTAAAGACAAGACAATAATATTCATTTTTCCTAATGATGTCATATTGCATTATGTTATCAATAATTGATTATACCTAAAATATCAATTTTAATTGGCCAGGAAATTATGTTTGAAAGAAAAACATGCATTTTACCCTAGGTGTGGATTCTGAATGCTTAACCATTGAAATGTGCTATCTACACTCCATTTCCCTTCCTTCCCAAGGAAATCCTATTTCAATTCATTGTGCACTGTTGCATTTCAAGCACTATAAATAGAAAACAAATAAAAAATAAATAACTCATTTCAGAAAAAAGTCATACTTACTCTGAGGGGGTAACAAAATGAATAAAAATTAAAATTAATTATAATCATAATACTTAGTTTTCCCCCCATATTCAGCTTTTTTAGTCCTCTGTTCCAGGATACCTTTCTAGAAAAACTTGCCCAAATCTACTCCCTCAATGCTCCCATCAGGCTCATGGTGATTGTGGGACCTGGGGGAGAGTTCAAAGAGAGGCCCACTCTCCTCAGTCTAAATACTTACAACTTTCTAAACAGACTAACAAAATGTTCAATATAATATTATCTAGCCTTACATAATCTATCCTCACCTATACTTATCTTTATCCTATACCTTGACAAATATGCTTTCAGTTCAATGACATTTAAAAATACGTAAAACTATGGCTTTTATATGTGAGTCAGCAAAATATCAAAGATATTGAAATTTAATTATTATTGCATATAATAACAATTATATGTCCATTATTGTCTAGGCCATGTTTGGATGAGTACAAAATAAAGACATACATAATTTGGGATTTATTCTGATCTATCATATAAAATTTATTGTCTGACGTCAATTCAGCAAAATCAATCATTTTGTTTTTATAATTAAATTGTCACATAATTTGTGTTCTATACACAGTAATACCAAACTAGACAAGGTTATGTGAATCATTTATTTTTAGATGGTTCTGTTATTAATTTAAATTTGGAGCTGTTTGTCTGTTATTAATTTAAATTTGGAGCTAATGCAATGACTTGAATTGTAAATAAAATTCTTAAAGCATGACTGAGATTCAAAATCGAAGCACGAATTTTACAGATCATGTTCAAACATTGAAATGTTGTCACATATTATAAACTATCTAGACATTTATCTTTCAGAATAAATCAGGAATGCTACTATGGATTGATTGCTTAGGGCTGTGTTTATTAACAGATCTCAGAGTGAGAGGACAGGGAAATTGTTGGCAATGAGGAGGTATGTAGCCCTGTTGACTTCCCCCAAGCCTCTTAATCCAAGTCTCCTGTGGAAATCCTGGTGTGTGTGTTCCTATATATATACCTGCAGCTCCTCACAGGTGCTCCAGGGCAGAAGAGGGTGGAACGGAGCCTAACCACTACCTTCCTTATTCATTAGCCTCTCCAGTGGGTCATCCTGGGGTGGTCAGCCTTGGGCCTGAACCCTACTAGTCAGGAGAGTGGATGTTTAGGGCTAAGGATATTTAGGATGCTGAAGACCACACTGGGCTCTGGTTCTTCATGTGGCAGCAGCATCCATGTGTTCTCTCATGCATTTATTTTTTGTATGTTTGTGATAAGGAGGCCTTATGAATATGGGGTTACAGGCAGGGGCCCTTCTTACCTGGGGCCAAGGAAAGTACTGGACCCCATGTGGAACTGGACATAATATGCTATACATTTTTTTCTTTCTTTGCTAAGGACAGGGGCAGTATTTTACTGCTGTTTTTTATTATTATTATTATTATTTTTATCAGTGCTTCCTTATGTATATACTACCTGCCATAAACATGTGGTTTTATTGCCTGTTAACATTCTTGTTTCCTCAACCAGATTGCAAATCCATTGAGGGAGGAAACAGGTCTTTTGGTATCTGAATCTCAGCACCTCACCCAGTTATAGAAACATCATCAGCACTCAATAAATGTCTTATGGATCACTTGATTGAGTCTGTGTACAATCTCAGAACTATAACCCTATTGAGGAAGAAACAGGAGAGTACAGTCCACTTCCCACATTGCCTTAATGTTAGTTTGGCAAATACACAAAAGAGGCAAAAAGAGAATAAAGAATAGGAAGGGTGTTGGAACAGAGAAGTGGCCCCTAGACTATATTACACCATTTTGACTACTGCTAGTTTTTTTTACTGTTTCAAAGACTCTATTCTTGGGCCTTGGATGACTAGTTGACCAAGACCCCAACGTTGGCTAAGGAGCCTCACATCCTTTGGACATGCTTCTCTTTTTTCTTTCTCTCAAGGACCTTTCATCCTCTTAGTCCCTTTTCCTCACCACTTCCAAGGCATCCTCTTCTTTTTAAACTCATGATCAACCCTTCATCTCCATTTGCTTTCTTACTGGGTACCACAGAGAGGAAGGAGGAATGGAGGGAAAAGGGGCTGTCGCAGTATTTTATACACTGCGAAGATGAACAGCTTTGTGGGTATCTCTTGTTTGTTATTAACATAAAAGGATGGCTGTTTCTCTTTGCCATCTCAGTTCATTTGTACCTTAATCCTGAAGGAGGAAAAAAAATCCTGAGGCAAATGATACCCATAGTGCAACCGTGGAGAAATATCTCAATGGTGGAGTAAAATATGGCTTAGGATATTGGCTCTTTTGTTAAACAATCAAAACAAAGAACTGACAATAGTTTCCTAAATTCAGAGCCTAGCATACTATCTACTCTCTTCCCCAAGTCTAGAATCATGACTTCCCCCTCCTTCAAATACACACACACACAAGTATGCACACACACACACCATGACCCCTCTGCTTACCAAAGGAAATGATTAAACTTTCACAATTTAAAAACATGCATGCTCCCCGCAACGTGGGACATGACTCCCGGGGATGAGCCTCCCTGGCAACAAGGGATTAATACCAAGTGCCAACTGGCAACATGATCAGAAAAAGACCTTGAATAAAAGGGGGAAAAGGTAAAGAGAAATGAGTTCACGTGGCTAAGAGACTTCAAAGAGAGTCGGGAGGTCATCCCAGAGGTAATGCTTATGCACACCTCAGTAGGATCTCATAGAACACCAAAGTGGATATCACCCCACACTGAGGGAACCCTGAGGGCTCTGGTGACACCCAAGTCCTATACAAGTGGGGATAGCCCCAGAGATTGATGCCTAATTAGTGGGCTTTTCATTGGCATCTGTGTTCCTGAGAGTGACAGAGTTGGACTCAAATAAGTCATCCCTGCACACGGTCCATCAGTCCCGTCTACTCAAACCTATATGTGATGCAGGAGTTTTTAGGTGTACTTCCAGAGACTGTATCCTCTGGCCCACCTATGTGCCAGCTGTGCCTGGAATCTCGGTGGAGCTGGAACTCCTACCCACAGCTCAATGGACTCATCCAAGTGGCCTGGCGAGGAGATGACGATGGGCAACGGCCATCCCAGGGAATGGAGAGGGCCTGCAGCTGCAGGCAAGATAATCCCATCCACTGAATCCATGGGATATAAGCCCTCTCTCACATGGAGGTGGAATGGACATCACCATCCAAGTCCCCTCAGGATTGGGGGAGGAGCTGTGGACTAGAGTGGACTTGGTGGTGTTCTGTTGTAGACAGATTGTGATTCAAGCAATGGAAGAAATTGTAACAGTGAGGTGGAGCCGGTGGCCACTGGACATTTTTGGGGCAGGGAGAGGAGGGGCAGTTGAAATACAGGGGCTTTTTTGGGATTTTTGGGGTTGTCCTGAGTGGTGTAGCGGTGATGGATGTAGGCCATTTTCCATCAGAATATATCATGCAGAACTGGGTGGGAGAGAGTGTGGTCTGTGATGTGAACTGTGGTCTATGCTCAGTGGCAAGGCCCCAGGATGTGTATATCCATTGCGGGTGTTGTACCACACGGATGAACAATGGTGGTGTGGGATGTTGTTGGAGGTGTGGGAGGTGGGGAACATGGGAATCCCTGTAATTTCTGAGTAATATTTAGGTAATCTAAGCACCTTAAAAAAAAATATATATATATATATATATATATAACAAATAACATTTATGTAAACAAATGCACATATATGCATATGTATTTATATATCATTTTACAAATAATGGTATGTATTGTGAAAAATTTGATTTTTACCCACAATAA
>JAQZBX010030497.1:11154-26883 GCA_029593785.1 Cabassous unicinctus | reverse complement strand
TGAGTTGCTTCCATCTTTTGGCAATTGTGATTAATGCCACTATGAACACTGGTGTGCAAATCAAGGAGAGTTGTAGGTGTGAACATTATAGGTAGGCCATCTGCCTTCTAAATTTGTGGAAGCCTAACAATCAAGAGAAATCTTACTTTAATATGTTAAAACTATTTTCATGAGTTTGTAGGAAATTTAAATTTAAATTTTTATTTTCCATTGCAGTTTTTTTGATTTACAGAAAAGTTACAAAGAAAGGCGAGAAAAGTTCCTGTATACCTATCACCCAGTTTCAGTTTCCCTAATGTTATCAGCTAACATTACTGTGGTACATTTGTCAAAACTAAGGAAACAACACTAGCACATTACTATTAACTAAATTTCAGACTTTACTCAGATTTCACCAGTTGTTCCATGAATGTCCTTTTTCTGTTCTAGGATCCAAATCTAGATACAACATTTTTCTCTGGTCCGGAACAGCTTCTTAATCTTTGTTTTTCATTTCTTTGAAAGGTTTAAATCCTGGTCCTGTATTTTGTAAAGTGTTCCTCAAATTGGGTTTGTCTTTTGTCTGTCTCATGATTAGACTGAGGTTATGGGTTTTTGGAAAGAATACCACAGAAGTGAAGTGCTCTTCTCATCACATCATATCAGAGGTAGATGATCCCCACATGATATCACTGGTGACATTAGCACAGATCATCTGGTTAAGGCAGGGTTTAACAGGTCTCCCCACTGTGAAGTATTCATTCTTTTCTGCACTCTCTTCTTTGGAAGTGAGTCACTAAGATCTGCCTAGAGGGGGAAGGCATGTTTACTCACATTTATTACTTGGAATTCTTCTGTAAGGGAGGTTTTTCTCTTCACCTCCTTTTATTTATGGAAATTTTAGTTTGATAAAAACAATTTCTTGAATTTGTGGGAAGTTAAACTAAAATTATAATTGAGTAGGACAGTAGCTTTTGGCAGATATTTAATAAGCGTATGGTGTTGGAATGAGTTTAAGAGACAAATACCCCTTGTATTAGTCAGCCAAAGGGGTGCTGATGGAAAACACCAGAGATCTGTTGGTCTTTATAAAGGGTATTTATTTGGGGTAGAAGCTTACAGTTACCAGGCCATAAGGCATAAGTTTCTTCCTTCACCAAAGTCCGTTGCCATGTGTTAGAGCAAGACAGCTGCCGACATTTGCCAGGGTTCAGGCTTCTTGGGTTCCTCTCTTCCCGGGGCTGCGTTTCTCTCCGGGCTTAGCTCCTCTGTTTCCTCCACAAGGTCAGCTGTAGGCTATTAGGTGAATGGCTCATCTTTTCTCCTTCCTCACGACCAAGCTCCTCCATCTGCTTGCCTCCCCAGACTCCAGCATCAAAACTCCAACATGAGAACTCCAACTCAAAAACTACTACAACTCTTTCCTTTGCCATGCCTTTTATATTTGATTCCCTACCCACCAAGGGGTGGGGCTCAACACCCTACTGACGTGGCCCAGTGAACACCCTAATCATAACTTAATCATGCCCAGATTAACAGACCAGTTTACAATCATAATCCAATATCTATTTTTGAAATTCATAACTATATCAAACTGCCAAACTGCTACACCCCTTTTGGGGACACCACCATGGCTGAGACATTTTATACCAACAAATTTTCCAGATAACTGAAGCTTATTCCTTTAATCACGAAACATTTTTTAAAAATATGTAGATTTCTCCCATTCTTATGACTTATTTTCCAAGATATATCATAGGCTTTTACCTTCTTGAACAGAATATTGTTAACACAATTTAACCTTTTTATCAAAATTGATCATTATAGTGAAATTCACAGCAGCGATGATGGTTGATCTAGATAACTCCTAAAGTTTCTTACAATCCAGGTTTCTATGGCTTAAAAACTGACAGATAAAATTAATGGAACTGTCCCTCAAATAATCAAAGGTTTTTATCTTGGGGTGGGGGTACAGTGGTCTCAGTCTTACTTGTAGAGGAGAGAGAAGCAATGGCTGTTCACATAAAAGCTTCAGGGAAGCACATACAAATAATGTGGGGAGCTTGTTAATGCAGATTCTGATTCAGGCTTCAGGTTCGGCATTTCTCACAGCCTCCACAGATGACACTTTGAGTAGCAAGGACCCAGGGAACCCCATATCCCAAACTTGGTAAAGTCTGGCTGTCGACAGGGCTCTCTAAGGCCAGGGAGTTCCTGAGACAGTGCAGGTCTTTTCTCTCATGCTACAAAGTACTTTGAATAGACTTGGATCATTCATTAAATCCAGTCAAAGCTTAGAAAAAGAAGAAGGTAGGTTACAAAAATAAGTAACTCTTTCCTTTAATACAAGCCTAAGGAGGGAAGGAGGATTCTTTTCCTTAAGAGAACTACTTTTGAGGCAAAAATTTCCTCGACTCTATGGTTCCTTTGACAGTAAAAGGAAGTGACCAGACCACATCAAAAAGACAATAAGCTAATTTTGTGTAAAGATGGAATGTGTGGAGAGAAGGTCCACTTCTAGAACTTGAGGCTTCTTATCAGAAAATTGCACTTGAGGATTCTATTAGTTTGCCAAAGACTGCCAATGCAAAAATAGCAGAAATGGGTTGGCTTTTATAATGGGAAATTTATTAGGGGTAAAAGCTTACAGTTCTGAGGCTGTGAAATGTCCAAATCAAGGCATCAGCAGAGATACTTTCTCACCAGAACTACTACTGGTGATCCTGGAATCCTGCCATGTGGTGAAGTAGGATGGCAGGTCTGCCGGTCTCTCTCTCTCGCCTTTCTCCTGTAGCTCAGCTGTGGGCAATCAGGCATCTCTCCCTGGGGCTCATCTCCTTGAGCCTATCAGGGCTTCTCTGTAATTCTGAAGTTGTTGGTGAACCTGGAATCTTCTTTCTCACATGCCGGGTCAAAATGGCAGAGCTCCCTTTTCTATGTCTCCATTTATATAAGACCCAGCAAGAGATGTAATCTAATCAAAATCAATCTAATCAAGTGATCTAATTAAGCCCCCTTAAATTCTGATCAAATGGCCTCATCTACATTGAATTTTCAGGCAGAGGAATGGGTTAGTTTAAGAAAATAATTTTCTGGGGGTCCACGAAAGAAACCAGGACAAGGATTTTAGGATAGCATCAATGTATACTTCATAAGATTGCTTCTGCTGCTATTTTCTCACAAATAGAAGGTGGGTTTGGCCTTCAGGACCTAAGCCTCAATAGTCAAACCCTTAGCTGCTTTCGAATTAAGCTAATATGACATATGGCACCTACTTATTCAAATATAAAATGTAGTATATGATTACTGAGTGAAATATAGTGGCTTTCTTAGGGAAACTAATCAAGGGTTTCTCAACTGTAAGAAGTCTTTCATGTCAGCTATGTATGAGAGCTGCCTATCTTTGATAGTCCCAGTCAGAAACTCAATCCTGAGGAAAGTACTTGTCTGGAGACCTGAATTCTAGCTCCTGCTAGAAGCGAACCCGGGGCCTCCCATATGGTAAACGGGAGCTCTATCGATTGAGCCACACCCGCCTCCTCAAGGTTTCTTTCAAGTCCTGGTTTTTCATCACTCCATTCTCACACCTAGAAAGATATTCTGTATACATTTCAAAACAATGCTCATTTTTTAAGGTAATGCTTCCATAATTTGCTAAGCTGCCTTCTGTCTGTTATTTTACTTTTTGAAGTTGAAATAAAATTTAAAACAATGCCCACCCCTTTTTCTAACAATGCCATTAATAAAACTTATTCTGCCAACTTTGTCCCTAAACCTTGAGCAAGTAGCAGCTTCGATGCTATCTTACACCAAGTATTCATCAGAGGAAAAATAGCTGAGATTTTGACCTCATTTCTTGAAATGGATATGTTTGTGGTTGTAAGCTAGCTAGTGGTGCAGTTTGTAAGATGCAGCATTATTGCTGAATTCTCATTTTCCCCAGATAATTACTATAAATCAAAGTTTATAGCATGAATTGTTACTAGTTGGTAAGAGTCCACATTTCTCATAACTGGGTAGCAAATATATTAGAGTTTACTTTATTCTAAAAATGGCTCTGGTTTCATTGACTGAATTAGAAAAGGTAAAGAGAAAAAACGGTGGCTACTGCTTGAAAAGTTTTAGCTTGGCAAATGTGTCCCTCTGACAGCAGCAGGCACTGTGGCAGGGTGAACTCCACACAGCACAGTAAGTAGTTCAGAACATGGGCTCTGGAGCTATACTGCCTAATTTGAAGCTCAGCTCTACAACTCACTAGCTGTATGGCCCTGTGTGAGTTATTTAACTCCTCTGTACCTCAGTTTTTTCAAATGTAATAGGGATGCTAATAGTACATAACTCAGAGTTGTTGTGATGGTTAAATGAATCAATACATGCAAAGCACTTAAAACACCACTCATTACATGTCAGCTACTATTGTTATTAGGAATTGAAATGGGACGAAGGGGAACTAGTTAGGACAGGAAGGGACCTTGGTCACATTAAGAAGGAAAAAGATGCAGAGAGCAAGTTCAGAAATGGGAAAGAAACTACTTTCCACATTGAGCACTGTCTGTGCAGGAATGCAACACTCTTGTATAAAACTCATCACCATTTGTACATATTCAGTATTTGAAAGTGATTTCGTATATATCATCTCATTTGATTATCAACAATCCAGGGATGTAGAGGCTCTTATGTAACCTAGCAAATCAGTTCTGACTCTCGAGAATGTGGGAGTCGGAGGATGGACCCTGAGAGTGCCAAAACTGCACCACAGCACAGCACAGCAGAGCACAGGAGGCCATCCATTCCTATATGGATTCTAAGAAGTGTGGTTGCTGGGCTCTCTTATATGTCACCAGAGGTGTAATGCGGGGTCATTTTTATTTTTAAGGAGGCACAGGGGATTGAACCAGGACCTTGTACATGGGAAGCAGGAGCTCAACCACTGAGCTACTCCCCACTGTTTGGCCATTCTGTTTCCCCAGATGACCTCACTATACATTTCCTGAAACAATTATATTTGATCATCTACATATCTTCACATTCGCCAAACGTACTTCATGTTCCTTGATAGTAAGCACATTTTGCATGTCTTACCTGGCCTTTGCTATTTATCAGATCTACTTCAAAGTAGTCACTAAAAGCACTTTCTTTGTTTAGATCTAAGAGATGTTTGTATTGTTGTTTTCTGTTTTGTTTTTGCTTGTTTTTGCTAAGCTAGCAAGGCAATATCCTATAGATCAATCCCATAAAAACATTTCAAACATAATTAGGAAAATAGTAGAAAATGGCTATATGATGACATAGAATGTAATCTCTAGCCAACTAATGGGAAATGTGTCTGAGAGGTTATTGACTTGTTATTATTCATCAAAATAATAATTAACATTGACCACTTACTATGTACCTGGCAGCATGCCAAGTGCTTTAGGTAAATTATTTTATTTAATCATCACAATATTGTAGCATGCCCAGCACATAGCAGACAGTCGGAGCTCAATAAATATTTGAGTAAATGAACCTATAAGGTAGGTATTACTTTACCCCCATTTTACAAATGAGGAAAATCAGGTTCAGAATTTTAAAGCTTTGCCTAAGGTCACATAACTATTAAGTAACTAATGTACTTGTTTTGCAAACCCAAATTTGGTTATAGTACAGTATAGTGTAGTGGTTCAGGGTGGGAATTTTGAAGCCAGGCAGACTACCTAGTTCTGATTCCTAGTTCTGCCACTTTCTGGCTATGGGACCTTGGGGAAGTTACATAACCTTTCTCTGATTTAGATTCCTTATCTGTAAAATAGAAATAATAGTTCCAACTTCCCACAGTTGTTATGAGGATTAAATGAGATCATACATGTAAAGCACATAGAACTGTGCTGGTGCTGCATAACTATTATTGTTTAGTAGAGCCTTACAATATATCCCAATAGAGCTTTTTACTTTTCAAAAGACATTTCCATAAATTATCTCATTTGATTTTTCATAATATCCTTATAAGGTAGGTGATTATAATTATAATTAATATAATAATATATCACTTAATCCTCTCAATAATCCATTTTATAGATAAGAATCAGGCTCAGAAAGGTTAAATGAATAGGTCAAGATCACACAGCTAGTCAGAAGCAATGCTAGCCCATAATGGGAGAAGATAAAGTAGATGAAAGATGACAAGACACAGTTAACCCTTACCTTAAAATCATGAGGGAGTAGAGAGGAGACAGATAGGAAAACAACTCATTCAAGGCAGAATAAAGCCAATTAGTAAAAGGAGTGCAGGTTATATGAAGAGGAAAGCCAAAGGAAGAATAGGGGTGGTCTTTGCCAAGAATCTAACCCAACAGCACCAAAGCAGGTAGGGTGGTGGTTCTGGAACACACTGAGCTTACTTGAAGTTAGAAAAGTCTGAAGGTCTGGGAGTAGCAGAGCAACAAAGCAGCAGCCCAAAGAAAATTCTGAAAAAATGCCTAAGCATTCATGGCTACCCCCACACATTTTTGTGCATGTGGGGAAGCAGTGGCCTTCATTTCAATAGACAAATGAAGCATTCAGTATTAAGGACAATATGATTATTCTAGAGAAACTTCCCTATCTGCTCAATTGGAGAGGATTCAGAATGTGTATCTTCCTTTGTCTTCAGTTTTGCTACTTTGGAACGTAGTGGATCAACTTCTCCTAGAGTCAGCCTTCTATTTCTAAGCCAAAGGTCACAAGATCTCTACATTCCTCTCTCAGGACTTGGATTCTTCCAGCAAGATGCTGCCAATGAGTGAGATATAATGGTACAGCCAAGATCCTTCTGGTCTCCTTTTTTCTGATCTTTGTGCCTTAGATAATAGAAATTAAAGCTTTCATTCCATTCTTGGATGGGGTGTAGCAAAGCACTAGAGGAAAACTTTGACGAAATCACTTGTGAAATCACTATGAATAAACCAACTTCAGATAGTGTTTTCCTAATGCCTGTACACTAGCCTTGGGGGTGTGTGTGTGTGTCTTGTTTTAGTTTCCTAGGTGGTTTAAAGCAAATACCATGAAATGGTTTGGCTTGAACAATGGGAATTTATTAGCTTACAGTTTTGAGGACAAGAAAATGTCCAAATCAAGGCATCATCTTTCTTTCCAAAGACCAGCTGCTGGAGATTCTTGGCTCTTCTGCCATATGGCAAGGCACATGGTGGCATCTGCTGGTCTCTCCCTTCTCTTCGGGGTTTTGTTGCTTTCAGCTTCTTGCTTCCATGGCTTTCTCTTTCTGTATTCATTCCATTAAAGAACTCCAGTAATAGGATTAAGTCCCATCCTGAATAAGTGGGTCACACCTTAACTGACATAGCCTCATCAAAAGGTCCTACTTACAATGGGTTTATAGCCACAGGAAGGGATTATATTTAAGAACATGTTTTTCTGGTACATATAGCTTCAAACCACAGACAGTGTTTTCCCAATTCCTGTAGGCTGGCCTTTTGTGTGTGTGTGTGTGTGTGTGGCTTAGTCCCCCAATATCAAAGCATATGTATATAATATTGGGTCAATTCTTAGACAAGTTTGAGTGGTTTACAGCTCTAGGATTCATTAAAGTAGACTACAATTCTCAGCTCTAATATACTTCAGATATCATACCCAAACTGGTCACAGTAGTTTTCTGACTGGATTAATTTGATGGCAAAGTAAGGAGACTGGACAGATAGAGTTTAGTTTGGAGGCTATTGTTATAATCCATGAAAAATGATAAGGATTCCCAATTGATGGCAGGAATAGAAAACGGGAGAGGAGGAAAGGGGGGGTTGATGAGGTTTTAAGCCAGTAGCACATGTGTTTCCAATTACTTGTTATATTCAACCTTAAGACAGTATTTGAACATTAACAAGGATTATGGATGCAATCTTGAATTGTAACAAACTCTTAAAATATTTATCTAGCCAAAATTTTAAAAGTGTGCAAAAGAGGGAGATGATAGAAATAGCAGGGAGGGCTGGCCTCAATCAGGAGTAGGAAAACTTTTGACTTCTACCTAAGTCTATTTAGTAACCAACAGCAGGAAAGAACAAGATCTAAATCCACATAAAGCATGGATCACCCAACTATTCCCTAAATTCAACCAAATTCAATCCAACAAGGATTTATTGAGCACCAATTAAATTTTAGCATACTACTAAATTATTGTAAAGTATTCCTTAGATATATTTTTTTCACTTTTTTTAATATCTAAAAATTTAAAAACCCCAAACCAACAACCAAAATAACCTATTTGAATGTCGGCAATATACCTGGTCTCAGAGTACCTTTGGAGTTCTGAAGAAGCAAGGGCTTTCTGGGCTGTTCTTGGGCCCAGGTCCTGGGGAGAAGGCTCCCCAGTGGTGGGCCTGAAACCATCCTGGACTTTATCCCATCACCTGGGGCAATCGAAGATCCAAACCTTTCATAAAGGCCAGCAGCAACTTTTCTTAACACATGTAGATATTCTTGGTTGAAGTTTTCTCTTGAGGCTGAGCAGAATATTATTTCTTGTGGAGAAACTTCATTTCATTGCCTAGTCCCTTTAGGAACTTATTGACTCCACTGTGTTCTCCCCTGGAAAGTGTTTCCAGGTATTCTAGGGCTCGGACCTCAAACAGACCCTTGGCACCCACCTGGAGCAGCTCCCGCTTCTGAATGAAGCCCCCTGATGTCTGGGTTTCCATGAAGACTTCCGGGAAATGGCGGAGGCTCTTGGAAGACACAGCTTTGCAAAAGGCTTCTTGCTGCAGGGTCCTCTCTTCACGCTCACCCAACATGAGGAAGAAGGCCTAGTGGCCCACAATCTCCATGAAGAAGCAGACAAAGGCTTCAGATACCATCTTGTTCAAGAGGCTGGACTCTGGGCCATGCCTGCAGTCTGGTGGCCCTTCATCCTGGTCACTAGCCAGGTCATTACTCTGTTCCAGAATGTGTTCTGGAGCTACCTGGAGCTTCCGGGGCAGAATGGAATCCTTGTCATCCATCTGTCTAAGGAAGCGATTATTGACTAGATCAACCATGAGGCCCTCTTCCAGTGGCAGCTCTCTGAACAGCGGCAGTGAGCTGGAGAGCAGCCTTTTAAGGAAGGGGGTTGGTGAGCACACGATGTCGATCATAGAAGGTGGCAGCACAGGATGTAGGTGTGCTGCCAGATAAAGGGGTAGATGAGCACCCCCATCACATGGCAGCACTTGGAAAGGGTGCTGGGCTTGTCTACAATGAAGATGACCCTTCCTTCCAGAAGCAGGGAAGCAAAAACACAGACCAGGTGGTGGACACTGAGAGAGAAGAAGAGAGACTCAAAATCCATGTGTGGCATCTCACTCTGCAGCACACCCATGGTTCATGCTTCAGACCATGTACTTTACTCATTTTCTTGTTTCTTAATAAACTCTTTACCCCTTGCCTACCCTGTGGTGTGTCCTTAAATTCTTTTATGTGACATCAGCCAAGAACCTAGAAGCCCAGAACCCAGGCCTTTCCACTAACATTATTTGGCAAGGCGAGCCAGGAGACACAGAGGCAAGTAACACTCCCTGACACCTGACAAGGACTGAAATAGCCTTCACAGTTTTCAACAATCAAGACTGAGCTGCCAAGGAGAAGCCAGGCCATTGGAATCCAGGCTCCACATCAGCAGGAATCTGGCCCCAAGCTGCCTCACCCAGACAGGGCTTTGCCCCAGGGGAGGATGGAAGGGGCCTGAAGCCATGTGTAAACAATCAACCAGGGTGACTCTTGATGTGGCAGGTAAGATTGTTAATTTCTTAATTAACATGGGAGCCAGTTACTCAATCCTAGCCTGCACTCTGGACTCCTCCTATACTTGGTTGTGCCTAATGAGGGGAGTGAATGGAGAATCAAGATCTAGGCCATTTACTAAACCTCTCCTCTTGTAGAATAAGGAACCTCCTCATATGCCATCAATTAAGATTAAAAAGTTCCTGGCTATTCCTAGCTCCCTGACTATTCCCTTCCAATACTCCAATCCTTCCAGTGAAAAAGTCTCATAGGGCATTACCCCTTGTGGTAGGTAACTAATGGGATGCAGCCCCTAGAGCAGCCCCAATTCATGTCTCGTTGGAGGCAGGGTTTCTCTGGACCCCTTAGCTCTGTACCTAGCAGCTGCCCAAGGATTTTCCTGAAGAAATGAAGCTGGAGGTCCTGCACGAGGTTTCTGCCATGGACGGACACTGGGAGTTTTGCATCTAGGTGATTCTAAAGTCAAGTCTTTCTCTATGCTAAGTGTGTAAAATTCTCCCTTCTGTTCTAATCTGTGCTTGCTTTAACTTTGTCATTCTGCTCGTGCCTTGGAACTCATAAATCAGATTTGGGGTTTGCCTGTTACAAATTGGATAATGGTGAAAGGTAACCTAAAAATGGGACTTTTAATTTCAATACCATCTTGTAATTGAATTTGGTGTATAAAAGATATCACAAGTGGAATTAATTCAACTGCTGGAAGAGCAGAAAAACATAGCAACATAAATGTTACTTATAAAATTGTTTTAGTTGCTTAGTTAATAAAAGTGCCCAATGTTCTTAAGTAAAAACTTACTAGAAACTGTAACTAATAAGAGTTAAGGTCATTATATAGATGCCTTTATATTATAAAACAGCACAAGGATAATAACTGAAGTTGCTATAACTGGGTGGATTTAGCCTAGACCTACTACTGTAATGGTAATTATAAGCTGAATTTACCTTTGTTTTTGGTTACTTCAGGTCTAGACTCACCCTTGCTTATACTTATGGTTATTTCAGGGCTGGCCTCATCTTTATGATGGTAACTACTCTATTCTCCCTTTTGTAACATGGCAACTTCTGCCCTCTATGGCTCAGGGGAAGGCAAATTTGAGACACCCCTGTCTCCCATTTTCCACGGTGTCAATAACCCTGCTTTCTCTCATGGTTATCCAGGTGTGGACTAGATTGCTGCCTGATGGAATTCCTGAATATCAGAAATATCAGGGCTGGACATCTACTCTTCTAGTCCAGTGGCCACCAGAGTCCTGTTATCTCCAAGGACTGGGGAGTGGGGGTCCTCCCACCTTGAGTGTTGATGTTCCTAAAAGCAGCAAGTCAGGAGAAAAACCAGGTTTCCCTGAGTTGTCAATGACCTCAGTGAGTATATACTGGAACTAGTATTGTTCATCCAAGGTCTGTTATAGTCAAATGGGAAATAAGCAAAGCTCTGAAGTAAAGGAAAATGTTGTAAATTTTATTTTAAAGCATTGGGAACAATTTGGTTATAAGCCAATAATTAAAATGAATGAAATTCTTATGCAAACTGCATGGTCACTGTGCAGATTAATTAGAAATAGCCTTCAAATAGATCTTTTAAATGTTATTTTATTATTAAACTTATTTTGTAAGAGAATGAAAATTCTAAGTAATATTAGTGAATTGTGTGTTTGTGTCTAACTCTATTTGTGTCTGTCTATTTGCTCAGTGTGTATCTTCATACATCAGGATGGTAATATCAAATTAACAAATGAAAATTCTTAGAAGAGCTCTATTCAAATTGTTAAAAATTAAATATGCAGTTATGTATGTGAATGAATATTCCTGGAGCCCAAATTAGGCTAAGCAGGATGGAAAGGTCCTATAGAAATCTGAATATAGAAACTACTGGGAAAGGGAAAAGGTTTTTCCTAAGCTTTGACCTACCCAGCCCCCGGGACCTTCTCTTTGCAAGAGCTATGAGGGAAGGGCTAGGTGTGACAGATTAAAACTATCTTCTAGGCTGGGGAATTAAGAATCATAGTTTACCCTGTAATTCCCCAATTTAAACCCTTTAACAGCCTTAAAATAAGGGTGGTTAATAATCCTTTTACCAAATTTCAGTAAGTAAAGGAAAATTCCTTGAAAGGCATGGAAATATCTTTTTCTAAATTATGATTAAAATAAATTAAACAATTATAATTATTCTAGAACCTAGCAGTCAGTATGCATTTAAGATTATTTAATTATAAGAACCTTGTAAAACATCTAAATTGAAGCATTTAAATGGCTAATTCCAGGAAGCCATTATTAAATAAAAACTTAAATTGACATTAATAACAAAAAGTAACTTCATAACGGAGAAACCTGTCAGACCACCGCAATCTGCATATTAAAGTGGTGGTAAGGAAAGATAACCTTGATTCCATTGGGAATCTTCCATTTTCATAAAATAATTGAGAAGGTAGTTTTTCCTGTACTGCTGAAGTAAAATTACCTGTTAATTAATGTCATCATGGTAAAGGTATATAAGTAAAAAGCAAAGTACTAAATATAGTTAAGTTCATTTAATATGTTATATATTGCATTGGAAGTGTTTAGAAAATGTTTAAAAATTAAAAGAGCTAGTCTTAAGTATCGTCAAACTCGCTTGTGCATTCAAACCAGGCCTTCAGTACACTGCATGGTGCCTCTCCATTTGAGTTTTTGGCTAGGTTGGTCACCTACTCCTAAAACAATAGAGATATCTACTACATCTCTGATTATGCTCCTGAAGTAGATGGAGAGTACATTGCAGTTTTGGACTACTGCAGCAGCTAGCAACGGCTTATATGGCTAGATGTACAATAGACTTTGCCTCCAAACTGGCTCTGTTTCAAAGTGCTGAAGGGTGCTATGCACCAGGCCAGTGAAACACTGGAGCCTTACCTTCCTAGTTTCTCTCTAGGATCAATGGTGCTGCAGCATGCTGGCTGTGTGAAGGACATACCAAGCGGAGCAATAATTACCAAAGTACTGTGAGTAGAACTTAAACATTATGCCCTGGTCCCATGGAGAGATAACATGTATGGTACTGCAAACCTGGAGCTTAGATCTATTAACTGCAACTCAAAGAGGAAATTGTGAATTAAATAGTATTAAATACTGTACCTATATGCTTGATGATTATGATGATATCTTTTCTATTCTAGATCATATGCAGAGAGATAATGAACATGTTACAAAGTCCTGGTAAATTTAATTCATTTTCTAAGTAATTAATTAACGAGCCTATAAGATAAAGGACTGGCTCTCTTAAGCACTATATTTTGCTTGCCATATGCTTGTCTTGTTGCCTATACTGTCTTTGTGAGTTTATGTCTAGGTCAGTGCCTCTCTTCATACCTCTCCTAGCTGTCATAAGCATAACTACCACTGTGGGAACTGGGGTTGGCAATTTATACCAAACCCAGCAGGTCTACCATAATTTATACCTAAAGTTAACCAACAGCATAAAAGAACTCAAGAAGCAAGGAAGAATACTGTTTCCCATCAACTTTGAGAGGATACAGTCTCCGAAGGCCCCTGGCCTTTCTCATTCTTGTGGTCCAGTATGTCATAGCTGGCCCCTTTTTGGGCCTGCCTACCACCATCTTCTTTATCCTTTTAGTGGTACCATGTATCTTGAAAATTCTAATCAAGTTTATTTCTTGCAGAATCAATGCCTTATTAGTTATGTGGGGATTTCATCTAGTCCAACCAGGGTGTCAGATTTGTCTTCCCTCAACTGCATTAGAATAGACAGAGGGATTTTTACCTTGTCAGGTAGAGCCTGCTCCCCCTAACCAACAGGAAGTAGCTACAGAAGAATGACCATTGCCCTTCAGCACCCCCTTAATAATAAGGGTGTAAACTCACTGAGGGGGGAGTTGAGGCAGGTTAGTATAGTGAAAGGGGAAAGGCAGTTGAGGCCCAGCATGGGCCGACAGACAACATGGCCACAGACCACATGGCTGTGAGACTCCAGCTGGAAACCTCCTGAGAGATCCTGCAAGACTCTAGCCACAAGAATCTCATTTGGAATGAGAATCCTGTTCAGGGTCAAGGGAAAGCCCCGGATACCTTCAAAAGGCCTCACCATTGGCCCCCTGAAAACTGACAGGTGGAGCAACCAATAAGAACAGCAAACAGCTAGGGCCCTTCCCCCAACATTAAGAAGGGGGAGGAGGAAAGACCTTAAAAAGGCCTGACCTGGGGCCCCACTCTCACATCTCACTCTGCAGCATGCCTGCAGTCCATGCCTCGGACCATGTACTTTTCTTGTTTTCTTGCTTCTTAATAAATTCTTTACTCCCTTGTCTAAAAGAAAAAAAAAATATCCACATGTTCAAGCTGGGAGCCCAGCAGGCGACAATCATCTCAGTTCCTGATCCTGGCAAGAAGTTCTTGACAATGATGATTTTGCCTAGAGCTGGGAAAGGGGTTTCCATAACTCTCCTCATGAGTCATGGGCTGTACCAGGGCAGGAAAGATGCCTCATCAGTTTGCCATCTCATTCAAGATCACTGAAAAGAGGCTGAAGCATGCCAGGCAACTCATGATGCAATAAACTTCAGAGAGAGGTTTCCCTTTGCCACCAGGCAGAAGTCTTCAGCAATAACCAAACCTTCTGCTTCTACCTTCTCCAGTTAAGACAATTGAGAATATTTCACTGGTGAACTTCTGGACAGGAGTCCAATCCTTGGCATCAAGAAAACAGAATTGGGGAATAGCCTTCAGCTGGTCCTCAGCCTCTCTCATGAACTCAAATGACCTTTCCAACTTCAGAGGGAACTGTTGGGTGAGTTCTGGTGCACAGGCAGCCCCCACCTGCTTCTTGTGCATTGACACGACCACAAAGTACTTGAAGAGCTGCCTCTCCTGGTACTTGGTAAGATCCCGGTCAAGTGATGGATACCAAAGAGCCTGCTTCAGGCATGGCCTCACATTGATGAGATGAAGTCTGGGAGCTTTCAGCTTTTCCTCAACGTCACTGTCAGACTCACTGTTCTCATTTGTCACTTTTCCTGAGTTGCTCTAACGATGACTGCGCCACCCTCTTCAACCATTTCTTTCCTCTCTGGGTCTCATAAATGGCATTGATTCACAACACCAGCTTGAGTATCTTTCTATTCTTCTTGCCATTGTGTGGGTCTCCAAGATTGAACAGGTATCATCAGCACTGCTGGGAGTGGAAGGGAGACTGACTTTGGAAGGGAACTCAGTTCTATCCCGACATAGCTTCCTAGCATCCAGCAATTTGAAGTTCTTCTTCTGTGAATTTTTCCAGAAGAAAGCTGGTTTGGACAATAACTGCTTGGCGGGTGTGTTGGGGATGGAAGAGGTGGGAGAACCAAGAAATTTCAAGACACACTTCTTCCCCAGGTAGTGACCATGTAACTCAATGTCCTCATAAGGGTTTTCCTTCTTGGGCAGATCTAGAATGTCTTCATACACGTTATCCTCTGATAAAGTGAGTGTGAGCCCCAATTTAGTCTGCATACCTGTCCACCCTGCTGTTCTCAGAAGAAGACTGCAGTAAGTCTTCAGACTCATATGACTTTCCTATGGCTGATCTGGCTTTTGGCCAGCAAACTTGGTCTGCAGCGTCCCAAGAGTCAAACCCTTCCAGGGGGCGGATGTGGCTCAAATGGTTGGGCGTCTGTCTGCCATATGGAGGGACCTGGGTTCGATCCCCGGGACCTCCCAGTAAAATAAAAAAATATATATATACATAGAAGGCGCATGGGCTGCCAGGCTCTGTGCCGGTGAGCCGCCAGGCCCCGGGAGCCATGCAGCAAGATGATGACGTAAAAAGGAGAGAGACAAGACGAGATGCTCCGAAAGCTCCGAAAACCAGGAGCCGAGGTGGTCCAGATGGCAGAATACCTCTCTCCTACATCGGAGGTCTCCAGGATCGAATCCTGGTGAAGACTGGAGAAGGAGGATGAGAAGAGATGAAACAGACACAGAGAATTGCCCAGCAAATGGACACAAAACAGCAAATGGGGAAGGGGGAGGGGCATT
>JAQZBX010030497.1:0-11054 GCA_029593785.1 Cabassous unicinctus | reverse complement strand
CACCAAAAGTATGGTTGAAAAACAAAACAAAACACAAAACTTCCTCTTTTTAATTTCTTAAACACAGAAAGCATGTTCCAACCTCAGAGCATTGGCACAAGGTTTTTTCTTGCCTGTTACACTCTTCCAGCCCCCTACTTCCTCCCCCCAACCTCCCACCCCCATAGTCTTCTGCCTTGCTCCTAGTCATCCTATTATCTCAGCTAAAATGTTACTTTTTCAGAGAAGACTTTCCTGACTTTACCATCTAAACTAGTCTTTTTCTGTTTATTTCCTTCATGGTAATTTTCATCATCTTTAATTATCTGATTTATTCACATGTTTATTCCTTTAAAGCTTGACTTCCCCACGAGACCATAAACTTCATGAAAGCAAGAGTTAAAAAGAAGAATTTACCACTATATACTCAGTACCAGGTTCAGTAATTAGCACAAAGTAGATATTCAATAAATATTTGTTGAATAAATGTATGAATCTAATTATTTTTATTAGCTGAACAATTTAAAACAACATCATGGGGGAAATTACCTTAAAGACTTAACCTCCAAAAAATATGAAGCAAGCAATTTCCTGAAAATCTGCAAGAATGAAGTTTCAGAATGGCGTACTATGAACAAATGCCAAAATGGAGGCGTAGTCTAAAAAAAGATTTTTGATGGCTTTAATCACGCCCCTTTCCCCAACTTTGTATCTTTTAAAGAATAATTCTAGCCAAGATACATGAGCTTCTACCACAAAAGATGGAAAATTTTAAAGAACAGGTTTAACAATATCCTATTTTGGGAGGTTTTCATAATGACATGAAATCTATTTGGTATATATGGAAATAAGTCCCTTGATATATCTATATGAAGATGTTGAAATAAAAGTATTTGCAAACCATGCTTTTTCAAGTGTGGTTAAGTGAATCGCTATACTTATAATCATTGCTAATGCTCAAATATATTAGGATCAAACATAACATGAAACTGGAAACACTAGAAAGATTAGCATCCGGTGGTCTATAGATGGCTCATGCTACTGGCTCAACAAAACATTTTCCTTAGAGTTTTCATAATTAGTAGGTTTCATATTTGGAAATATAATATTTTATATATAATATTATTGCTGCTGTAAGCACCAAAATATTGTATAATTATTATTCTAGAAAAAGAAACAGGTTCCAATGAATTTTTTTGCATTCTAGAAATACTGTTAAAAGGAAAGCTTATTGTTAATCAAATATTAGGTGGACTGTAACCTTGAATGTAGCAACTGAAATCAAAAGAAACTATTCTCCCAGTGAATGGAGAGAGTCTGCAGCTGCAGGCAGGATAATCCTATCCATCGTACCCATGGGACATAAGCCCCCTCTCACTTGGAGGTGGAGTGGACATCAGCATCCCAAACTCCTCAGGATTGGGGGAAGAGCTATGGACTAGAGTGGACTCACTGGTATTATGTTGTAGACATATTGTGATTCAAGTAATGGAAGAAATTACAACAGTGAGGTGTAGCCAGTGGCCACTGGACACTTTTGGGGCAGGGAAGGGAAAAGCAGTTGTAATACAGGGGCTTTTTCAGGACTTGGGAATTATCCTGAGTGACATTATAACAACAGATATAGGCCATTTTACATCAGCATATAACATGCAGAACTGTGTGGGAGAGAGTGTGGTCTACAATGTGAACTATGGTCCATGCTTAATGGCAAAGCCCCAGGATGTGTATATTCATTGCAGGTGATGTGCCACATTTGAAAGATGTTTTTTTTGGATGTTATGGGAGGTGTGGGAGGTGAGGAACATATGAATCCCTGTAATTTCTGTGTAACATTTATGTAATCTAAGCATCTTTTAAAATATATATTAAAAAAAAGAAACGATTTATTAAATGCATCTCTTCAGGAAAAATCTCACAAAAGAAGGTAATATGTTTAGCAGGGATATTTGAAACAAGTCAAAGCTGGAATTGTTTCTAGGCTATAGCAAGCTGAATTTGGCCTATTTGGATTTTTATCCACTACTAAATTTTGGATTTATGGAAAGTCTCATTTTGATATTTAATACAGCAATTAAATTTTCACTTGGAAACTAGTTCTATATGGTCTGATGTATATAGAAATTATGTTAAAATAAGTAACAATATATAGAGACAACATGATTGTTTCATACACCTGGGTGTGAATCTTGGGAAAATCTAGTTGAAGGCACTTAATCATAACTCATACTTTAAACACACAACAATCTTGTAGCCTTCATGCTTACTTGGTTCTTGACTCCCCCTAGTGTTCAATCTTTTGGTGCTTTGATTGGTACTCTTCAGTTCATAGAATTTTGGGTCACATTAAAAACAAATAGGGGAGTAGATGTGGCTCATGTGATTGGGCTCCCGTCTATCACATGGGAAGTCCCTGGTTTGGTTCCTGGTGCCTCCTAAAGAGGACAGAGAGCTGGCATGAAGGCAGGTGTGGCAAGATGACACAACAAGAGACACGAAGAAAAACATAATGAGAGACACAACAAAGCAGGGAACAGAGGTGGCTCTGGCGATTAGGTGCCTCTCTCCCACATTGGAGGTCCCGGGTTTGGTTCCCGGTGCCTCCTAAAGAAATAAGGAGGGAAACGGATGTGGCTCAAGCAATTGGGCTCTTGTCTAACAGGTTAGTCTCCCGAGGCCACCTGGTGAAAGCAAGCTGGCCCACATGGCGAGCTGGCCTGCACGGAGAGTTGGCACAACAAAAAAGAGACAAAGAGGAGAGACAATGAGAGACACAACAAACCAGGGAGCTGAGGTGGCTCAAGCAATTGAGTGCCTCTCTCCCACATTGGAAGGTCCCAGGATCAGTTCCTGGTGCCTCCTAAAGAGAAAGACAAGAAGAGAAGACAAGCAGGCACAGAGAGCACACAGCGAATGGACACAGAGAGCAAGACAGAGAGTACAAAAACAAGGAGGGAGGAATAAATAAATAAAATAAATCTTAAAAAAAAAAAAAAAAAGAAACAAGGAAGACAGACATAGCAAGTGCAAACAATGAGGGGGTGGGAAGAAATAAATAAATCTTTAAAAAACAAACAGGGGAGCAGATGTAGCTCTGTGGTTGAGTGCCTCCTTCCCATGTATGAGGTCCTGGGTTCAATCCCCAGTACCCACTAAAACAAACAAAAAAACGAAGCAGAAGAACCACACAATGCCTATTAGAATGGTTTCCACAAGGAGATGATGTTATTGAATGATATGACAAATATGAATGTTAAAATGGTTGAAATAATAGTATTGCAAATGATTTGACCTAAAGGAACAGACTTAATCCCACTGGCAGACTGGAAAAATCAGTTATAATAATAATTCTGCTGGGAGTGAGTGGATGACAGCTGAAGGGCTAGGAACAGGATTTTTGGTTGCTTCTGTTTGTGACTTAAGGTGAGGACTGAACCTTTTAGGGAGAGAGTGAAGGAGTATTTCCTGGGCACATGGGTCCTACAGGGTCAGAGAATTCTAGTTTGACCTTGTATAAAGTCAACCTCTAGACCAATTCAAAACAACATGTAGTTTCCTCCACATTATATCCCTAAAATTGCAGCCTCTACCCTTAATTGCTTTAAACCAATGCAGAAAACTCTTAAGAAGGATTTAACTTTATTTGCTTCCCTATGTTTTCTAACCATTGGCTTCGGTTATGCCCCTTTGATGATATCTTATAAGAAAATCTTAGACCTCTTCCACATGACCATATTCAAACTATGAGGAGGAAGCCTCTTTCACTGCATGAAACTTTCACCTCCTGGTTAATTCTGCACTATAGATATAAATAAATCTACCAATGCTTTCATATGACAGCCCTTTACATATTTAAGATAGTAATATCCTTATTAAGTCTTCTCTTCCTTTTCTAGATTCTCAAAGTTTCTTGGAACCTGGAATAAAAGTGTCCTCCATAAGAAGTACAGGCATAGGATAACTTTATGGATATTTCATTGACACCTTCAGGAATGAGTGAAAATACTGCCTTTTTATTTCGGAGAATGCAAAACCGTTATTGAAAAGTCTGAAGATCATAGAGAGCAGAAGCCAGCAAGATTAAGAGAAAAAATGAAAAAAGGAAGTAATGGGGCTTACCCATTTCAGGATCTCTTCCTACTGCTGCTACTTTCTGATTCCTTTAAGTCGTTCCAGCACTGGATTTGGAAAGGTACAGAAGAAACTAGAAAACTTATTGTGGAATCCAGAAGTATGTCATAGTGTCTGCCCTGAGACTTGGATAGGATGAGACCAGGAATTGGCATTGATCTCAAGAACCCTGATCTGACCGTACTTTCCAGTGGGAGCATTTCTATACAGTCTGAAACTGATTATGTGCACAGATAGGAAAAACAAAACAAAACAAAACAAAAAAAAAACCGTCTAGTGACTTAAGCTCTCTATCTGCAACTTCAATTTTGTCTTCATATAAACTTGGGTTGCAGTGAAGGCGGGAAAAATAGAGGTAGAAATATGTGAGTAGGATAAAAACAAAGAATATTTTCTTGACTTTGAATATCTGCAGTTCTTTTTGATGGGCACAGTTAAAGGTGATAGGAAATGTATTCTAGCTGAAAGTAATTCCTTGTAGGGAGGAAAGAAGAAAGACGGAAAGCACACGGAAAAATAACATGCAGTAGGCTTGATATAGACAGGCGATGTTTCCAATACAGGACTTAGCACTGTTATGCCCCAAATAGAAAGTAAGCACTTATCTCACGAACAGAAGAGGTGATTAGGTATCCTTTGTTGTTGTCAAAGAACATTTAAAGGAGGGAATCCGGAATCAGAATAAAATGTGTTGGAATGCCACAAACATATAAGACGGCCTGGTTTTCCTCTCCAGTGGATTTTAAATGCCACACTGTGCTTCTCTGTAGCAATGCTGATGCTTTTTTACAGGAAGGCCGTGCGTGGATCTCCCAGACATGTTGGGATCCCGATTACCGCAGACGTCAAGGCCGTATTCTAAGCTATCTCAAGTCACCTAAGACATTAGCGCAAGAGCACACAATAATACTGTGCCCCTGGGAATAGTCAGGGTTTCTTCATAAAACAGCAGTCTTTAGGCTGATATTCCAAAAGTGACAGTTCGTGCTGGACTAAGGAAAGAATACGCAATGCCGGCGACTCCCCAAACCACCAAGGTATATGCTTAATGACCTAGTGAAGGTAAGCTTACGCTGCCTCCTAGACACCAGCAAAGAAGACCATCTCTCTAAGGCTCTGGGAGGGCCAACTCGGTTGGATTAAAGCCCACATCACAACAATCCACACCCCATGGCGGCCAACTTTCCGATTGGCCCTTTCGACCTTCGCCTCCCAGCAACCAGGCGTCTCCCCTGGCGCATGCGCATCCCCTGCTTCCGGCCGGGGAGCGCAGTGTGCCGGCTTTTCCGGCTCTGGTGGAATTCCAGACCTGCTGTCCTCGGCCTCCGCTTCTGGGCGTGCAATGGCTCCGGACTCGGGTCCCTTGCCTGAAGGGTCGCACTTACGGTTGCAAATGTTAGACGCTAGGGACCGGGGCACCCAGCGCTGCCGCCTGGGCCCGGCCGCCCTCCGTGCCCTGGGCGCGCGCTTAGGCTCGGCGGTGAAAATCTCGCTGCCGGACGGCGGCTCCTGCCTCTGCACAGCTTGGCCGCGGCGCGACGGAGCGGACGGCTTTGTGCAGCTGGATCCGCAGTGCGCTACTCCCGGGGCGGCAGCGGCGGCGTCGGCGACCGCTGGAAGCTTCAGTCTGAGTCGCCTCCGCTTGGTGCCCTGCCCGCCCCTGCGGCGCCTCACGGTGTGGCCGGTGTTGCGCGAGCGAGCTGGCGTGCCCGGGACCGCGAGTCCAGCCGACGTGCTGGAGGCGGCGCAGGAGCTGCTGAGGAACAGACCGGTCTCCCGGGACCACGTGGTAGCTGCTGCGCCGGGCGCACCCGGCCCTGTGGCCGCCCTGCATGTTGTCAGCGGGACGCCCAGCCCCGATCCAGCTGGGCTGGTCACCCCTCGCACCCGTATCGTCCTCAGCGGGCCACCTCCATCGGAATCCGAGCAGCTGCCGGAGGTGCCCCTGGGGGGCCTGTCGGAGGCGGCCGACTCGCTGCGAGAGCTTCTCCGTCTGCCGCTCCGCCACCCTCGCACCCTAGCCGCGCTGGGGCTAGCAGTGCCCCGCGGGGTACTCCTGATTGGCCCTCCTGGGGTGGGCAAGACCCAGCTGGTGCGGGCGGTGGCCCGGGAGGCGGGCGCCGAGCTGCTGGCGGTGAGCGCTCCGTTGCTGCAGGGCGCCCGGCCCGGGGAGACCGAAGAGAACGTGCGACGGGTCTTCCAGCGCGCCCAGGAGTTGGCCAGCCGCGGGCCCAGCCTCCTCTTTCTGGATGAGGTGGACGCCCTGTGCCCCCGACGGGGCGGCCCACATGGAGTCCCCGAGAGCCGCGTGGTAGCCCAGGTGTTGACGCTGATGGACGGCATCAGCGGGGACCGAGAGGTGGTGGTTGTAGGAGCCACCAGCCGGCCGGACGCGCTAGATCCAGCCCTGCGGAGACCAGGGAGATTTGACCGAGAGGTGAATAGACCCGGCCAGTTACCCCGTTGTCCCCGGAACCTTAGCCTCTGGCCCTGGTTGGCCACCCCGAGGAGTTTGGAAGTCGCTGAAGCAGGAGTGAGGCTCTTTGTAATTCAGGGGGCGTGTTTTCTGGCCATATCTGATCTGTGAGCCAGGACCCGTTTTTCCCCAGACTCAAATTGTGCTGGGAAGCAGGGTGGCCATTGGGGTTTAGTTTCGTTGTGGAGGTCTTGAAGATGAATATTATAGTCAGTAAAGTTAATAAGGGAACTAAGCCTCCACAAGCATATTAAACTCATAGGGAGTTGGAATGAGAATTTAGAGCAGGTTAGTCTCAAGAAATAAGTATATTCAAATAAAAAGGGGGAGGGCAGTGAAGAAGTAAATCAAGTCTTTTAGATTTATTATTTCCTTGTCAGGAAGGAATTCTTGTCTCACAATGGACAAAGTACCCACAGTTGCTCCCTGAGTTGCCAGGGAAGTTGAATATTCAAAGTTATACTTTTAGTAAACTTTGGTCCTAAGTTGATGCTTGAATTCTGATAAATACTTTGAAATTCATTAGTTAATTGAAGTGATATTTGAACTTTGTGGTAGGATTCTAAACAGATTGATGACAATTGCACTCTTTTGGTGTCATCTGGCAAGGACTTGAGTGGATTTCCTTGTACTGTATATTCAGAATCTAAGGTATTCTGAAGAGTACATAATACTAGTTCCAAAGTAGTTTCCTAAATTATTGCACACATTTGTGAGGATTAAAAAAACTAATATTTTAATCTGTATAAACTAATTTTTCTCTTTTTGCCTTGCATATAGGTTGTTATTGGCACTCCCACACTTAAGCAAAGAAAGGCAATTCTACAAGTGATTACCTCGAAGATGCCCATCTGCAGTCAGGTAGACTTGAGCCTCCTTGCAGAAATGACAGTCGGCTATGTTGGTGCAGACCTGACAGCACTCTGTAGAGAGGCTGCCATGCACGCCATGCGGCGTTGCGATAAGGTAAGAATTATTGATTTATGACCATCTACCTACCTTCGTCTTTTTATTAATGTAACAGATTGATTTGGTGATTTAGAAAAAGGGGTAAGTACATTTTCTTGGAACTTTTGATAGCCTCCATGGTCGTTTCAAATATATTTTTATATCTTAACTCCATGTAAATAATATGATTGAAGATGGGGAGAAAGGACTGAGTCCTTCAGGTCTACCCGGTAAATTTTTCTCCCCACTTCCATTGTAACTCCCTCGTGCTGAAGCCAGCAGTTCCCATAGCAGCTGAGAAAAAGTCAGTGGCCTCATAAGAATCTTTTTTTTTTTTTTTTTTAATTTTGAAAGTTTTAAAATTTTGAAACAATTTCAGACTTAGAGAAAAGATGCAAAGCATTTCTCTATCTCTTTCACCCAAATTCTTAAGATGTTATTGTTTTAACACAGTTGCATTCTCTTTATGGGTATGTTGGGTTTTTTTCCTTTTTTCTGGAACATCTGAGAATATGCTCTTTACCCCTGAAAATTTAATTGTGTATTTCCTAAAAACAGGACTTTTCTTACACAACCATAGTACAGTTATCAGAATGAGGAAATTAATACTCATACAGTACTTGTACCTATTCTGTATACACACGTTATCCAAATTTCACCATTTGGCCTACTTATTTTCTTCATAGCAAAATTTAGAAAGGAAGGAGGGAGGAAGAGAAAGAAGTTTGCTTATCCAGGATTACACATTGCCTTTAGTTGTCATGATTTCTTACTCTTTAATCTGGAATCATCCTTCAGTCTTTCTTTCATGATGTTAACTTTTATAAGAATATTATATAGAATATTCCTCAGTTCGGGTTTAGCTGTTTCCTCCTGGTTCGATTTTGGTTTCGCACTTTTGGCCGTAATATAACAGAAATGATCCTGTGTTCTCATTGCATCTATTAGATAGCACATGATATCTATTTGTCCTATTATTGGTAAAGTTAACTGTGATCACTTGGATAAGGTGATATCTGTAAGGTTTCTCTTTTGTTAAGATACTGTTTTTCCCTTTGTAATGAGTAAGTATCCTGGGGAACAATTTCTAACTTGTAAGAAGGTCAGGCACCTGGAATTTTATTTAAATTTGTCTTTAACATTCAAGACTTTACTTCATTACTACCTTTCTTAAAAATATTTCAGGTATTGGCTTAAATATAATAGTTTTTAACACTGTTCGTTGGAAAATCAGGTCATTTTGTATGTAATTGTAAATCCTTAAATCCCTTCAGAAAAAAAAATTGGCGGGCTTAGGAGTCTGGGACAAAGTTTTTAATCTCAGTTGTAACATTAAAATTGACTTTAAAAAATTTTTTTTTTTTTTTACTTTAAAATTGCCTTTTGATCTTGTAATTTTTAAAAACCAATCTTGAATTTGTTTAAACTACAGAAGGATGATTTATCATTCTAAATTCTGAAAAAACTTTTTACCTAGACAATTCATCCCCTTCCTCACTTCCTTTTCCTTTGTTTCTGCTCTTACCCTCAAGGTACGGAGGTGTTACATGAACTTCTCTAAGTCCTCATATTCTGGATTTAGAACAAAAACTGCATGAAGTTTTCATGATAATTCCCATGTGTAAAGATGTGAGAATATATTTCTTTGGGGGGTGGGGAGGGGGTATCAGAGGATGAGAAGGGAGATTTACATTTAGGATTCCCTCTGCTCTGAAGTTCCAGGTGTGACCCTCCGGCTTAGAGAGAGGAGGACCAGGCAGCTGCTTCTGTCCTAGGAGTGGCTGCCCAGGTGTAGTTACCGTAGGCAATGGCTGAGCTCAGAAACCACTCAGGGCAAGTGGAAGAAAGAAAGGCAAAAAGGAAGAAAGTACAGAGGCATCTGGGAGTATTGGCTCCATCTTTTTCTTCTCCCCACCAAGTTGCTAAGGGGCTGCTGCTGCCTCTGTCTGTGCCAGGGCAGACAAGGGATACGGTAAAGGTTGCTAAACTTTGTGTGAAATGTTCCTATTAAAGGATTAGAAAGAGAGTTTAGCCCACACACATTTACAGAGAGAGAGGAAAGAATTTTATGTGCCTGTAAGGGTTATGAGAATGAAATTAAATAGTGGCTGTACAAGTGAGCATGAACTATAAAAAGGATTTATAAAAGTTAGTTGGTGTTACCTAAAAGTTAATTAGTATTCAAGTACCCAAGAGCTAATACTTCCAGCCAGTAAAAAAAGCTTTTCAAAAACAAACAAAAAACAACTGTATAATAGTGTTCTTATTGAAAATGGGAATTTATGGAAAAATAAATGTTCAGAAGTTGATGTAAGAGGGCATATAATTCAAATATAAGAAATAAAAGGAGTTTTTAACTCCTTAAAAATTTTGCTTCACTAGAGTGATCAAGGGAATTGCAAAAAGGATTCTCTAAAATATAATCTCAGAGTGAGGAAGCTCTTTCTTCCCCACACCCCCAGATGGCTCCCTTGTCTCTCTGCTCATTGTTTCCGCTCACTGTATCTGCTCTTTGTGTTTGCTCGTCTTCTTTAGGAGGCACCGGGAACCAAACTTATGTGGGAAGTGGGTGCCCAGCCACTTGAGCCACATCTACTCCCTGCTTGTTGTGCCTGCTCATTGCCTCAGCCCACTGTGTCAGCTCATTGGCGTCTGTTCGTCTTCTTTAGGAGGCACTGGGAACTCTCATACTGCCTCCCATGTGAGAGGCGGGTGCCCAACTGCTTCAGCCACATCTGCTCCCCAGGAAGCCCTTTCTAAGCATAACATAAATCCTAAAAGCCGAAAAAAAGGAAAATGATTTGCTAATTTGACCATTTGGGGATGACAACAATACTATAAGCAAAGTAAGACATGAGACAGCCTGGGAAAATACTTTTAACCCATGACAAAAGGACTGATACAGAAAGATCTCTTACAAATCAATAAGATAAAGACCAACAACCCAATAGAAAGTGAGTAATAAGAAATGAACAGGTAGTTGACAATAGAAGGAATACAAATGGCTAATAAGCATGAAAAATCCTGAAACTTAGTTTTATTTAAAAAATTACTCCTTTTAATAATTTAAATTTTACAGAAAAGTTGCAAGATGACACAGAGAATTCCCATTAAACTCTTTATCCAAATTCACCAATTTTTAAACATTTTGGCAAATTAGCTTTATGAGTTCCTCCTCTCCTTTTTTGCTTTCTCTCTTTATATGCATATATAGTTCTATGTATATATTTGTACATTAAAAAATTTTTTTTTTTCTGGACCATTTGAAAATGGGTTGCATATACATCATGACCATTTATCCCTTATATTATAATGTCTATTAAGAATGAGGATATTCTCATACATGACCACAGTATGGTCATGTATAGTTATTATATTCAGGAAATTTAGCAGTATGTTATCTAATCTGTAGTTCATATTCTGATTTTGATAATTGTCCCAAGATAATTATCTTTTTCTTTTTTGCATTCTTTTTTCCTCCAGTACAGGATCTAGTCAAGGATAATGTATTGCATTTAAT
>JAQZBX010030496.1:0-26782 GCA_029593785.1 Cabassous unicinctus | reverse complement strand
TTTTTTTTTTTTTTAAGATTTTTATTTATTTATTTATCCCCACCTTGCTGCTTGTGCTCGCTGTGTCCATTTGCTTTTGCGTTTTTCTGTGTCTGCTTGTTTCCCTTTGTTGGGTCATCTTGCTGCATCAGCTCACCGCACCACAGAGGCTGGCTTGCCTTCACCAGGAGGCCCCGGGAATCAAACCCGGGGCCTCCCATATGGTAAACGGGAGCCCTATTGATTGAGCCACATCTGCTTCCCCTCTTTACTTCTTGAACAACAAAGAACTACTTGGAAATAGTACTTAAAAGAAACAAGACAATTATGATCTTGTATTTCCACTCTTCAAGTGCTATTTTTATCACTAATTTATTCATTTCACAATTAATTGTTTAGCATCTACTATGGGCCCGGCATTGCTCTGGGTCTCGGGGATGCAGGAATGGGAAGTGGATAAAGTTCTTTTACTTGTGGATCTTCCATTATAATACATTATGCAATTATTTCATAACTACTCTACCTAAGTATCAAAAATTTCTAGTTCTCTACTTGTTTTCCAGAACGACAGTACTTAAAACATTACTGCTACTTGCTTCTAATTATTTTTCTAAATTTCAATATTTAGCCATAACAAGAAAAAGCACATCCAGTCTTAAAATTGCCAGTTCCTTGCCATGTATTATTAGGTTTTCATCTGTAAGCTTGGAAAAGAAGACCAAACAAAGCCACCACTAGATCTCTTTCTCCTGTGGCTTCTGTGTGCCTGATATATACCATTTCCTTACTAGTCACCTCCTAATTAATGGAGTCACCAAGGTTCTGATGAGGTGACCAAATTTAGGTTCTCCTCCATCTTCTACAGTATAGCACCCTTGATGGCAGAAGATGAATAAGAGGGCTAGTGGAGTCTGGGACTGAGAAGTAGAGCATGGCAATCACCAAGAGCTTGAGCTTTGGATTGGAAAGTCTGAGTTGGACCCCCCATTTATAAGCTATCTGAGCATAGGCAAGTGAGTTAACTGCTTTTTGCCTCAGTTGTCTCATCCTCAAAATGACAATAGGAGTTCCAACCATGTAGACTGCTTTGAGGCTAGGATGAGATGCCACCTCACACAGCACTTAAAACATTTGCCGCCATTTTCATTATCTGGAAGCAGTGCTCAAGATGGTCATTCTTTCCTTGAAGCCTAATGTTTTGCTCTTTACATCTGATGTGAATTTTATATTCTATGGTAATATGGTATATATTTTAAAATATATATATTTCCCTCCAACCCTACCAAATTCTTTTGGGGAACTGACCTTTTGCAGAGTAGTGCCATGCTCTTCCATGGTTTCACCTTCCCATTTGCTGCCCTATTTTATGAAACAACACCTTTTTCTTGCTTCTTTCATCATTTCTCCTTTCCCAATTGTCTACTCTTACCACTACCCCACCCCAATAGTATAAAGTACTTATTTATCCAGCTCTACAATTGTAGCTTTTTGCAGACAGCTTCACAACCAACCAGTTTCTTATGGTTTACTTCTTAAAGGGTCAATTCCTTTTCTTTTTATATACCAATGACTCTACACAGATGCTGAATATGCTCAGCCAGGAAGGTGTAATCTGGATTCCAGATTGATAACAGCAAAATCCTAGTTGGTAGAAATAGAAATTCATTCTCACATTCATATTTCCACAACAAAGGAAATTTATAGCTATTCAGTTTTCATATTATAGAAAAGGGAACATCAGCCTTCCACCTCCTGCTCTTTCTATCATTCTTAAGAGAAGGCAGACCCTTTGTTTCATCCACTCAGAAATTCATTCATTCATTTATCCAATCAAATATTACTGAGTACCTACTATGTTTTAATGCTTTGATGTTCTTGGCATCTTCTCCTTGGGAGAACAATGCCTTCTTGATGAGGGAGTTAAGATTGTATACAATAGGTTACTCTTGTTTATCTCACCCATACCTTCTAAACTCCCATTTCAGTATCTCTGTTTCTACCATTAAAGGAACAAACAAATCCAGCTGGAGAAATATGTACCTTCTTGGCAAGTCATAATCATCATACCCTAAAGTATGGCCTCTATAAATTTTATTAAGCATCAATTTCAATCACACAGAATTCTGAAGAACTGAGTGTAGGTTATTCCTGATTCTGATGTTATAGGCATTATAACAATACAGCCACTATAAAGAAGGAGGCAGCTCCATGTGTACTGATAGGGGTTGATATCCAAAATATATCAAATTTTATAAAAAGCAAGTAGAGAACAGAGAAGGCTTCCATTTTTTAATTAAACACTTATACATGTATATATTTGTTTATCTAAGCATTGCACATATCTGAAGGATACACAAGAGATGGAGTTGAGGAGCTAGAAGGCTGGGGGACAGGAGTATGAGGGAAATTTTCACTGTATACCCTATTTTACCCTTTGAATTTTATACTGTGTACTTCACCTCTGAAGAGTTAATATATACAATTTAAATTTTTTAAATGCAAAAAAGACAACATTACAGGACATTTATAGGGCAGTAGCTCACATAGATGATTTAAAATTTGCTTCTTAAAAGCTGAAAACTGGGTCAAGTTGAATTCTGAGCCTGCTTGTTTAGTTACATGCTATTTTTACTTAGTCACATTTATTAACTATATTTCCTTATATCATTTTATGCAAATAGGTCTTCCATTCCCAGGGAATATCAGAATGTGTCCCTGATGAAGGACAACAACCTTTCACCTTTTTGTAGATAGTAGTTTGGACAAAATGCTGAGAAGGTCTGGCAGTACTGTGTCAGAGAGTAGGCCCTGACAAAGATGTATTTACTGATCTGGAAAGAAAATTTGTGCTCCAGGATTTCAATTATTAATACAAAATTATGGGTGGAGGAAAAATTCTGGTACAGTTCATCAGGGTAGATCAACCTATGTATATTGGCAAGAGTTCACAAGGATAGAAATAGATAATGGCTCAGGAAATTACTCTGTTTAGGACTTATGACCTCAGTCTCAGTTCCTGGGCTATGATCTAATCCCCATCAAGGTGACCAGTAAGATTCCTACTGCCATTGAGTGCATTTCAGACCACTGCTATGATGGCACCAAGACTTGGAATTCTTCTTGCCACCTTGAATCAACAGAGTATCCATTAGGCTGTTGGAGATGTTGTCTCAAAGCCACCAAGGATCATGACAAGCATTGGCCTAACTTCAAGCATTGCCACTGCCCTGAATTTCCTGTAATCTGTGCCCACCCACCAATCAGGCCTCCAAGGATGAAGAGACTGGTCCAGAGCAAGCTTGAGTTCATGCCCTACCCATCCTCCAACACCTTGCCAAGGCCATCCCACTGCTGATGTCCCAGAAACCTCCTTGCCAAGTTTTTCCAAGATGTGACAGAAATTGTGCAATGATTTGAGAGCTACTCAGGCTATGAGGTGAATGGCTCCTGTGTTACTCAGGGGTGCAGAGATGGATAACTCCACTCATCCTCCATGGCCCAGCTCAAATGGCCCTTCCTCTGGAGGCCTTCTCTAGACACTCTGACTAAACATGCTCATTGCCCCTTGACTTCTCCTTTGATGCCCTCGTAGGCAACAATAATACAATTATTTGAGTAACTTATATTATAACCTGTCCCCTTAGGTGAGCCCCATAAGGGCAGGGGCCATACTTTTGTTGTCCACCAGTGTATCCCCAGTACCTGGCACATAGGAGGAATTTAATATTTATAGCTATTGGATTAATAAATAAATTAGCTAATTGAGAATTGTATTAAATTAAATATGGTGCCTAAATATATAAATTAATTCATTCTAGATTAGGCTTAAAAGTTCAAGGCAACTTGTATCACCTAATTGAAATATTTGATATATTCTGGAATATTGTTAATTGGTTAGGAATAAAGGCTAGAAAAAAACAGGCAAACTTGACAAGCTGTTTGGCTTTGGCATATTACCATCTCTAAATTCATTTTCTCAAATGTAAAATGGAGATACTAGTACTTACCTCAAGAGAATGATATGAGGATTAAAATGCTTAGGACGATACTCAGCATATCTTATGTTTCATAGCCATCATTATTAACATATATTTATTTGTGCGATTTTATAAATTTCTCTTAAAAACAAACCAAAACCTGCAATTGATTTCCTTTTGTTAGCACTCTCTATTTATTAGAGAAGTTGGCCTGCATTTATATTGGGCCTGATGGTATCACTTGATAATCAGCTCCTCGGTAGACTGAAGTTGCCTTAGGCTCAGTTTCAACTGCCTTTCCCCATACTTAGTGGGTAATTCCCAGATTTGGAGGAAACTAAGGGCATAAATACAGTTGCAAACTTTGTTTTACCAAGTAAATGAATTAAACATTTATAATTACCATCTATTATTACCATAATTTCATAAAAAGAAGAACAAGGGAAGGGAAGAACACAACCTTATAGGCTAGTCCTTGAAAATTAATGTTTTATTGAAAGCTCACTATATTGTCATTTCTTTCCCTCATTTTTCAGCAATCAGTGAGAGCAGAAGGCTATCAGAACATGGGACACAAAGTAATAACAGGAATTATTTCGTATTTCTTATTTTCTCTCATTTTGAAAGGAAATGTGTCACAATTTAACATATATAATTTTAAAATATAGAATACAAAAAGTTGAGATACCCTAAAATAAATATATCAAATGCATCACAATTCAAATGTAGGGTTACAATGTCATTCATTCCCAGGGACCTTGTTTACTATGTTGGTAACTGCTCACCCCTGTGTCCTCCAGCATTCCTCTTGCCACACAGATACCTCCTCATCACCCCAATAGAACCTTTGTAGGGACCCTGCATCTCACACTAAAAATTTCTAGTAAGTAAAAGGAAGACATAAATCAGACCCTGAAATGCATCCTTTTACCACCTAGTCTTTATAAAATTCCCAGTAACCAAATCTTTGACAGGCTCTTCACCAATGGAAAACAGGTCAGAATAATAAAGCACTGCCATTGGGTTAAGTATTTCATCACAAATTTGTGAGAATTCCTGGAGCTCAGCCTAAAACATAGAAACGCCATAAATACTGACTAGGTTTCTAGAAAATACTAGCAGTCCTCATTAAAAAATAAGGCAAACTTGACTTGTTGTTTGACCTTTGGCAAAATACCATCTCTAAATCCATTGCTGCACTTGTAAAAGTTAAAAAAAAAAAAAATTAAATATTTTAAAATGTACTTATATGGTTGTTTTCTATAGTAACCTTCAAAAATGAACCAGGATGGATATCCCTGGCCCCCAACATTAGAGAGAGAGAGGAAGAAAAATATAATGAGCCCAAATGTTGTTTCTAAGCATTTTCCCAGTGAGGAGTTGTTTCCTTGCCCGTGAGGTATAGCTCAATGAATAACTAACAGATGATTACATTTATGAGGAAAGAGTACTCAGAGCAGACAGCTACTTCCTACAGGTGACAAGCAATCTTCCGCCAGGGCTTCACCTGACGAGTCATTTTGGGACATGATCACAAGGGTTGGAGACTGATGAAATTATCCTGTCCAACATCAAACACAAAGTGGTTGTAAATCAGCAGAGGCTGTGGCAGAAGGAGAGCAGCTCATTCTTTATGCTGCAGACAGTCTTTCACCTGGGGGCTGCATCAAGCATCCTAACAATATCATTAAGTGACCCTATAAAGAGATTTAATTAGAAAAAGAAACATGGAGGTATCAATTGACTTGAATCCTTCAGCTGTCTTGAGGAAGTTGATTTGAAAGCAAGTTCTATGATTTAAAAACTTGAATATGTTGCGGCTAACTCAGCATAGCCCGGCAACATGTATAAATAAATAGATGCCTGTCTGTTATAACTCTGCATTTGACCTTGCCAGATGACTGTGTACTGAACTTAGACTATCACTGTGTTTCCTGAGGGTCACTTAGGGAAAAGCAAACCAAAATAAAAAAGCAAGCCATCTCTAGTTTAACCTGGTCAAGGGAGTTCTGCAAATTCAGAAATTGATCTTGCAAATGCATTCTATAAAAAGAGTGGGAATAAAATATGGGTGATTTATAAGTGGTATCTGCTGAACAGCTCTTGATTTACACATGATCTAAAGAAATGTGGAGAAACCATTTTGAAGTTGCCCTGTGGATGGAATCATATTTTAAGAGAAAAAAAATGGCAGGTTTCATTGAATAGGGAAGGAGCTTTCTAAGGATCCCATTTCCCCATCACAGCGAAAGGGATTTATATGCATTGTTCCCTTTAGTGGTGTTGGGAAGCTCCAGTGTAAATCCTTTAGGCTTCACTGCAGGAACCAGCTACTCAGAGGTCCCCAGTGCTTGATGATTTGTACAAAATTGTGGTTTGAAAAAAAATGAATGGAAAAACTACTTTTTAAATGGTTATGCTAGAAAGGTAACGGAGATTACCCGGGGTCATGCTGCAGTCTTCTACAATCCCAACGCCTTCCTGATTTACTTGCAGAACCTGCTACGCAAGGGCATTTGAGTAGCTCTGCATGAAAGGCCTGTGCACATTTAAATAGGCTGTCTGAAAAGGAATTGTGACTGATGTAAAAATGCCCCCTGCATTTTATTTAGCTCTTAGTTCTCCATTTGTAATTGAAATGAAGCTTCTAAAATGCCTCCTTTCCCCTTAAATTTTATGAAATCATATTCGTTTGGTCTCCTGACGGGGGCTCTAATTTCGCATAGATGATTGAAGGGGACATTTGTTTTATTATTTTTTCTTAATTTAGAATTTCTCACAAAATATTCAAAAAGTGAGAAAGAAAGAAAATACCTCTGATGAACAGTATTTGAAAAAACAAAAGTGAATGTAGCAACGAACTCCTTATGTGCCCAAAGAGCAGGCTCTGGAGCACTTTATTGATGGCTATTTTTGTGCGTGCTCTGTGGTACTCTCTCCCCGTAGTTGCGCTTTAATTATCCTGCACTTTGTTCAGGGAAGGTATGTATTGGCTCCCAGCCAATGTGGGCTAGGACTCTTCTTGTCACTACAGTGTCTAACAGCATGTACAGAACAATATCCCAATTAGATCTTTAAGTGTTGGAAACATGATACACCAGTGCGTTTTTCTCTGGGGCTGTTCAGTGGGAAGTTTCAAAAACACTCAGAAGGCAAGCTTCATTCTAATCCTTTAAACGTTAGTCCAAGAAACCAGCAAAAGAAGCCAAAGATATAACAAGATATGTCACTATCTCTTCGGCTTGTAATTTTGTTTTTCTTAAAAGCAATTCATAGGTCAGAGTGATCAAACCATCCTCTTCAAAAAGTTTTATTTCTCTTATTGTCACCTCCCAAGATGCAACTTCATTTCTTTGGTAACAAAGGGATCTTTTTTGCCTCTAGATTCATAATGTCTGGTTGTTTTGTTTGTTTTGTTTTGTTTGCCAACTGGAGGCTTTTGGAAAAGTTAACATAAGGGATGCTTTAAGTAATCATGCAAGTGACATTCCTTTTCAGGTTAATTCCACAAACTAATAAAGTGAAATGTATCTCTCTCTTCTCTTTCTTACTTCTCTCCTCTCTTCTCTCTTCCCCTCTCTCTCCCTCGGTATATAATACGTCAGAGATGGTAAGAAAAAAATTGTGGCAAAGAAAGCAAGCTCCTTTTATTCTTCTACCCTGTTGAGACAATAATTGTGTAAAATGTCTGAACTAAGTTAAAATGGCCAGAGACAGCCTTTAATTTACACCCTGCAATGGGTTAAGAGTCCAGTCAGTCTTCTCTGTTTCTATCAGTCACTCATTTTATAACAATTGAATCCAAGTTATTTTAAGTGGTAAAGTATTTAAATTCTTCCCATGGGCCCTACAATCAAAGACCACATGAATTATCAGCTCCAGGGTATCTATCCTTAACTCACTTTGCAAACCAAGAGTGTAAAGGCTTAGGTACTCTGGTCTCTGGGAGAGTAGACTGGGATGGATTATGGATCACAACCAAAAAACAATAACAGACACAGTTCTGGGGTCACTGAGGAAGAAGGGGAAAAGAAGTTCAGATTTTCATACACCTGTGTACACATGTACACATGCACACACAATTAGATTTTCCTCTGTGACATCAGCACAGCAGATGCTGTGCATGTGATTATTTGGTCCAGGATTTCAAGTGTTCTTAGCTCACTGTAACCTTCTCAAATAAAAAAAAAAGCTTGAACTATATCTGCTTTCTATCTGTCATTCATAATTGTTTGCTCAGTTAAGAAAAATATCCCCTCCCCCACAAAATTGGGCACATGCTTTTTTTTCAAGATAGTGGCTAACATTTCAAGAAAAACAAGTGTCCCAGATTCTGGAAAAGGAAGTACCAGAGTAGGCTGAAGAAAGATGGAATAATTTTCAAACAAAGGATTTAAATGAAATTTCAAGTTACTGGTAGGGTAAAATCTGATTAACGTGGTCAATCAGAGAAGTCCAAGGTAATTATGTGATGAAAACTACTCTCTTCTTGAATCTTCTTTTTCATGGGCTATACTCCACACTTGACTGGCAATGACCTATGTCTCTGATCCCATTGCCCAGTTTTAGTTCTCTTTAGATCCCCCAGAAGAATGGACTGTTTAGCTGGAAAGTAAAGTGTCATCTAATATCACACACTCTTAAGGCACGTCTTTTATGGGTCCTCAGAACAGACATGACCTTGACAAGGGTGGAATGGAATTTACCCCTGGCCCTCAGAGTTGATCTCAGGGTCTCTCTGGTGCCCAGATTAGAGGAATTAAAAACTAATCTAATTAAATGTTTTTATTAGGAGAATAAACAAAATAACTGTGATGGTTTAGTCTTATGTGTCAATTTGGTTAGACTATAATAACCAGTTATTTATTCATACACTAATCTAGGTGGTGCTGTGAAGATATTTTGTAGATGTGGCTAACGTCTACAATCAGTTGGCTTTAAGTGAAAGAGATTATCCTCCACAAAATGGGTGGGACTTATCCAATCAGTCAAAGGCCTTAAGAGCAAAAACTGAGTTTTCCCTGAGAAGAAATTCTGCCTCAACATTGCAACGACTCCTCTCTGAATTTCCAGCCTGCCAGCCAGCCCAAAGAGTTTGAACTTGCCATTTCCCACAATCATATGAGCCAATTCCTTACCCTTACTGACACAAAACTAATAATTCAGATTAAACTTGAAGAAATTCAATTCAACGATCAAATGATCCATTTTAACATAAATGTCTTTCATTGATGTGGTAGGTTTTAGAAGTGTCTTAAAACCTTCATTTTTCTCCAGTATTCTTTTATGGATCAGGAAACTGACACTAGAGATGTCAAATGATTTGCCCAAGGTCAAAGTTAGTGGTAGACCAGGACTAGAACCCGTGTAGCAATTCTGCTATAAGTTTCTCTGTGCTGCTCCCAAGCACATACTTTACAGCGTCAATACCATGTGTTAGATTCCTGCTTCCAGAAGATGCCTCACTTGTCCAGGTAGAACCACTGCAGTTACAAAGACGACAACTGGCTTTCTTAAACTTTCCCTAATACTTGTTTCAATGGATACTCTGCAAGGTGATGCCAAGCCACATTGGAACAAAAGGAAAAATCAATAACTGATCTTTTCTCTATTTAAAATTTTGGTACTTTGCTCATCATGGATTTTTTTTTCATTAATTTTAATTTCTAGAATATATCATGAAAATATCATTCTGATTACTGAGATTTTGGTGCCCTACCCCTTAAATTTTGCACACCTGGCAAGTGCCTCACTTGCATCATCTAGTCCCTGGTACTTTACCAGTGACTAAAAAAATCCACAAACTTATCCTAATTAAGTATTTCAGAGGGACAGATTGTATTTGATAAAGTATAGGAAGGAAGCAATCCCTTCCGTTATGCCCAAAAGGAAGGCAAGGACATGGTAACCTCAGTTGCTCTATATTCCTTGAAATGGATGGCCTGGGACCTGGTCTGAGTCACAGACTGGGAAAGCAATTGTTGACCTGTATTTTTTCTTTTGCTCGTCTGTATTATGTTTAAAGCAAGTGTACACTTGGGGGCTTTTTAGGGGTGTGGAGGAAGAGTGGCCCTCTTGGGTGTCATGTAGCATTATCTCAAATTGATCCAGCTCTCTCCCAGAGTGTGCAGGGATGGGGGCCCTGCAGCTTCCCCTCCCAAGAAAGCAAACCTGTTTGAATATTCTTGTGGAAATACAGCATTCATTCCACGTATAAGCATTAGTGTGTCATTTGAAGAAGATGGAAATGCTTTTCACAAGTTGTTTCTTTTCTTAAACAACTTGTTGGTGGGTGGGGGAAGACTGTGCAAAAATAAATATAAAAAAAGAAAACTGAAATACTATGTTTTATTGAATTCTGTCAATCGAACATAAATTTAATTGTGATTGTGGTAACAGCTTCACAAAGATTAGTCTTATATTTAGCCTGACAATGCTGTATTTTTTCATGTACTTGATCTTGTTTCAAATTACAGAGACCCCATTACACATTAAATAAGATAGGGTATTAAAGAAAAGGACAGAAAAATCACTGTAGGGATACTCAACACCTACTCAGCAACTACCAGATACCCTGGTTGCTTTTATTCTAAAAGAACATTCTGGGGCAAAGTTCTAGTCTGCAACAGAATTTGCTTTGCCATCAATTGTACTCTTATCTACCTAAGGGACGCAATTACTTTTCAAATTAAAATATTTACATTTTAAAAGAACATTTCGGAAAGAGTTGCAGCTACGTGGAAGAGAAAAAAAAATTAATACTTTGTATCTCACATTCTTTTAAAATTATGTCTGTCTTTATGGATTTTGATAGCTTAGATTTTGCCAGGTTTTCATTTTATCTTAGCTAACACGAACAGAAAACACAGCAAGTAGGTAAAAAAATCATCTGTGAACCATAATAAATGGATTTCTGCCAATGACAGGTCATGATACAGAAAAAAAAATCTGTGATGACCCTCTTTCCTCCACACTCATTTATCTCTTCCTGGTGTCCACTGATAGATTCTTGCTGTATGATTTATTGCAGAAAAACACCACCTAGAAATGGGCTTTTGATAAAATTGTTCAAGGATTCCTGGACAATAAATCCTAATCTTAACATGCAATGCTGCAGAATATTTCACCTTTCTTATGCTATAAATAAAATATGCCAAATGTGATAATAAATCCATACGTTTAAGCACTATCTATGTAGTTTAGGAAATAAAGTCATAGTATGTACGCCTGATGTTAATAGCAGCTCTAAGCCCAAGGATATTGATGGCAGTATTTGTGCATTTGCCATCCAAATTTTTAGCACACCACTGTACTTATGAAATTTCATGGCTTTTATCTGCCTGGGAAGCCTTGCTCTGCAAAGAGCATATGTGGTTTAAGCATAATCCGTTTCTGGTGGCGTGAATCAAAATAAATGTTTGCTGAACGCAATGACAGACAACTCGCTTTGGGAGACAGCTGAAATTTTGAGTTCATGCAGAGACCTTTCTTCATAATTAATCATGTACCAGAGGAAGTGATGAGAGGCTCCGTCACCTTACTGTGACCCCACTAGTGACACAGGGTGTTAAGCATACATACCCTAGTATTTAGACTTCTTCTCATTAGCTCAAGAACAGGTATCTGACTTCCTTACACAGTAGAAGGTTCAGGGAGCCAGGCCCTACTTCTCTGCTTTAAGCTTATTTGTTCATTACTGAGTGGAGACCTAAAGACTGATGTCAATTACTGAGAGCTTCTAAAGCTAATAAACTATTGCAAGCATCCATCTATTCAAAAAGATGTAGGCAAGACCGTAATCTAGCCAGGATTGTTCGGCCTTGGCACTCTTGACATTTAGGGCCCTCGTTCTTTGCTGTGGGGCTGCCTTGTGCATTGTAGGATGGTCAGCAGCATCCCTGTCCCCTACTCACTAGAGGCCGGTAGCAATCCCTCCCCAGTTGTGATAACCAAAATTGTCTCTAGACATTGCCAGAAGTCTCCTGTGGGGCAAAAACACCCTGGTTGAAAACTACTGATCTAGCCTATAAGAAATGTGTAAATAACAGCTATGCCATTAAAGAGGGCAAAATACTTTTAGTTGCAGGGAAAGGAAAAAAGGTCCAATTCAAAAATGAAAGATCCTGATTTTTGGACTGAGAGTGAGTTGGCTTTTATTTTAGAGGGGATTTAGAACATCTGTGGAATGATCTCCCTAGTCCCATATACAAAGAAAAGGAAAAGTCCCATAAAATACTGGTTGTTTGACCAGTTGCTAAGAAATCATGTGTTAAATACCACATTTGTGTAATCATTTATATTGAGCCTGACAGAATTAGATATAAAAAGGGTAGCCGTACTAGAAAGAGAGAAATGGAAATGAGAATCAAAGTACCTAAGGGAAGTTTTTTTCCCTCCACTAAATTGAAAGTGGAGAAATCCATTATATCATGTGCAGCTTTCTTTGTGTCCTCAGATATTTATTGAAGGTCAGAGACAGCGATGCCTAATGGGTTATGATTATGTGAAATGAAGTGAGAAACAATGTTTTACAACAGCAAACACTTTTTATAGTGACAGTGTATTATGCTCACTAAAACGTCTTACTGCTGCCTTTTCTCTAGTATCCATGGCTCAAAGCAGGAAAATAATATGTTATTCAAGAAATACATGGAAATTGGGGGTGTGACTTGTTCAGAGTCAGGGCTCTTGTCTCAACACCCAGGGAAATTTCCCACTATGCTTTGTCCAACTTGAATAACTATTTACTCTAAAAAATATTTTATTGCTTTCTTCATATCATTTATTTCCATCTCCTTTTTGAAAAAAGTTGTATTTTAGTGATAAAGAATTTATGAAGGTTTGCATCAGGGCTCCCATAGTTTTGAGCTTGAGGATAACTTTACAATGTCAAAAAACTTCAATGTCTTCCAAATGATAAATTTATGTAGATGCTACTGTGGTTGATAAGATGTAAGTCCATTTAAAAAGTGTTATTGAATTAATAACAGCTTTTAAATATTATTTTAGTATTAGGAATACTAACAGCATAACTGCTATCATTTAAAAATAAATAGAACATATGGAGGGGATGTTTTTATATCAGGACAACGCTTGTTGCCTGTAGACTCTTTGCAACAATGCTACAATTCCTAAACCACAGGTTGGCAACACAGGACATTTTCTTGAAGCCCTTCTTCTATTAACATATTTAATACATTTACGTAGAGAACCTTGTGCTATTGCAGCAAATGCTGTCAGGCTTTAGCCACAGGCTCTTGGGAGTACCTTCGTTTTCTAGGGCTGCCATAACAAAGTGCCTAGCCTGGGTGGATTTAAACAACGGAAATTTATTTTCTCACAGTTCTGGAGTCTGAAATTCTGAAATCAAGGTTTCAGGGTCATGCTGCCCTTGAAACCTGTAGCGGTGGCCAGCAATCTGTGGTGTCCTTAGGGCTGGTGGCATAACTCGATCTTTGCCTTGGTCACATGCGACTTCTTTCTCTGTCTCTCTCCATCTCTGTCCAAATTTCCTCTTCTCATAAGGACACCAGTCATACTGGATTAAATGCCCAACTTAATCTAGTTTGGCCTCATCTTAACAAATAACAGCTTCAAACATCCTATTTCCAAATAGGCTCACATTCACAGGACTGGGGGTTAGGAATTTCTGGGGAAATGATTCAATCCACAACAGATTCCTTTATCATTTTGGTGCACACAATCTCCCCACAGAAGGCATCTTCTCTCTTCATTGGAGGACTGCCCTCAGGCAGCTTGAACTCTTAGGGCTGGAGGTGCCTGACAATTTACTTCTCCTAGGGACTGATGGATGTGGAAGTATAAACACCCCAGCTCCCTGCCTCCAAGATAGGAACACTGTAAGGTATATCTCACTGCCTCCACATCGCCTCTGGGTGACTGAGGCAACGTTATGTTCTCTGGGATTATATTTGATATGGCACCCCTGCATGGCCCCTGTCATGTCTATACTCACCTACTGTTTTTTCCTGGAAACATTCCTAATAAATCACTTTCACATGAATTCTCATCTCAGGGTCTGCTCCTGGGGAACCCACCCTAAAATAGATACCATAAATACTAAAATGTTCTCATTCATTCATTCATTCATACAACCAGTATTGATTGAGTGCCGCTTACGTGCCACCTTCTAGGTTTACTGTGATGAAAAAAACAGAATGGATCCCTGCCCTTGTGCAGCATATCATCTAATGGGAAAAACAATCTGTTCATTGCTACATCTTAGCACTTAACACAGGGCCTGGCACAATGCATATGCTCAATAAGTGTTTGTCAAAGTTTAATGCATATAGGATAAAATCTGAACTTCTTACTTGGCCTGTAGGTCCCTGCAATTTCTAACTCCTGCCACCCTCTCTGATCTTATCTAATAGCATCCTGCCCCTCACTCTCTTTGCTCCAAACACAGGGGTTTTTCTCCTTTCCTTGGTCATACCAAGCTTTCCCCCCACCCTACATGTCCCCAGGGCATTTCTCCTTGCATGAAAATCTCTTCCTCCAAAAATGTGCTTGCTTGCCTTCAGCTCAAATGTCACCTCTTCACTGTGGCCTTTTCAGCCCACCCTATGCTGTCTCACATAGTTTTTGTTTTCTTGACGGCACTAAACACTAGCTGATATTTTCTTGCTTATTGCCTGTCTCCCCTAAAAGAATGTCTGTCCTGTGTGGACAGGAATCTTGTATACTACGTTTATCAACCTCAGGGTCTAGAATGTGCTTGGAACACAGTAGGCACTCAAACATCCCTGGAATGCTTAAGAAAATGAATGCATATGTAAATTATAAAAGGCAAGGTGCTACTTGGGGAAATTGTCATGGAGAATAGCAAGGGGACATCTACAAAGTAGAGTTAGTACGACTTTGATGGGGAAGTAACATTTAGACTAAGGCAAATACTATTAGGAATAAGGTGTGCACAGAGCCCAAGGGAGGTCTTGGAGGGGCTGAGAGGAAGGTATGTCATTGATGCTTAGTGAGCAGGGGAGAGGGTAGATGGAGAAATAGAAGGAAACAGCCATCTAGGGCAAGGATTGGCAAACCATGGCCTGCAGGCTAAATCTGGATGCCCACATGTTTTGGTAAATAGAATTTTATTGAGACACAAACATATCCATTTGTTTACATATAGTCTCCGTTTGTTATCTTGCTAAAACAACAGAGTTAAAGAATTGCAACAGAGACCATCATTTCACACACAAAGCCTAAATATTTAGTATCTTGTTTTTAACAGAAAAAGCTTGCCAATCCTCTAACTCCTTGAGGCTGAGGGAAGGAGCTTGGGTTTCACTTTAATGGAATGGTGTAGCAGTTTTCAAACATGTCTGCAAGTTTTTTGATACTCCTTCCTTCTAGAGGTGGAGTCTATGTCCCTTCCCTTTGAATCTGGGCTGTGTGACTACTTAACCAGTAGAATACTGCAGAAGTGATGCTATGAGAGTTTCCAGCTTGAGACTTTAAGAAACTTGCTGCTTCTACTCTGTGTCTCCTGAAAAACAGCAACTATGTTGTGAGGAAGCCCAAGCAGGCGGAAGAGTATGCAGAGTGAGGCCCATGTGAGAAACAACTTGCCAGCCTTGTGAGGGAGGCCTCTTGAAAGTAGATCCTTCAGCTCCCAGTAAAGCCACCTATTTTTACACCATGTGGAGCAGAGAGGAGTTGTCCCCAGGCAAAACACAGGTTTGTAAGCAAAATAAATGATGATTGTTATTTTTAGCCACTATGTTTTATTTTTCTTAAAATTATGTAGCAATAGAAGGAACCAGAAGAAATGGGAAGGCATTAAAATCATTTTCTCTATATAGTCTGATATTTCCCTTAAAATAGAACATGTAAAAACACTCCTTAATGTTAATCTAAGCTCTTTAGTTTCCATTCAAAGTATCTTCTAGCTGATTGCCCAATTTCACTCATGCAAAAAATTATTGTGGGGAGCAGATATAGCTCTGTGGCTGAGCGCCTGCTTCCTGTGTATGAGGTCCTGGGTTCAATCCCTAGTACCTTCTTTCAAAAAAATTATCGAGTCCTTACTGTATGCAAGAGGCTATATCATAAATATTCATTACTTGGAAGTTTGATATTTGAAACAGGATATTTGGTTTGAGAGTGAAGGCTATAATTCCAATACAGAGGAAAATGTATCTAAATAATTATTTATGCAAAATGATTTTTCCATTCTTGAATTTTAATTGTGAAATTTAGTAAGCCTCTTTATGCCATTTTCTAAAATTTTAAAGAACAGTTCAGTGATAATTGCAGAATTCTCATATTAACAGATAAAGCTGGCACTTCATAAATATCAAATTATCATCCTATTTTTGAATTAGTCATTTTCATTTAAACACATACATTGCATGCCAGTTTTTTCTTAATATATAAAAATTCAATAATTATGAACAAAAGTAGATGTTAAAATTAGAAAAATGAGTACCTGAACATGAGGAAAAGCATACAGGAAAACTGAAAAATGAGAGCTCCACATGGTACTCTGAAATTAATAGATAAAGAAAAAAGCTGAAAGAAAAATTTCTGTAGCTCTATTCAAATATTCAATTTATAAGGAAAGCTATATTATCTGCCTGCATATGAAGAATAAAAATCACTGGGCTTTTAAAAAATCTTTTCATTTTACAGGCCATGATAATGGGGCAAGTTATAAAAAGAAAAAAAAAAAAAGTTTCTGCCAACTTCACAGTTCAAACTCTGAGTAAGACTGAGATAATTTATGGTAGAGAAAATGATCTGCATCTGGAATCTCTAGTTGAACCTGCCACATGACTGAGCTAGTTTTTATAAAGAAGCTAGAAATCTGGCGCCACGGCAAATGAAGAAAATGAGTGTAATCACTTAACAAGCTTGCTGCTTTGGATCCTGATGCTTGGGACTGAATGAAACATAGTAAGGAAAGAATAGCAGGTAGAAACAGCAAATGTCTGTGTACTACTGATGGCTGGGCATGGCAAACAAGCCCAAACAAGGAAATTGAGGAAAGTGAAACACAGGAGTATGGGATTATGAGCACAACTGGGAAATTCTGTGTTATCTACGTGAGAGCAGTTGATGAGGTTGCAATTAAAGGGACACGATACTGGCCTGTCAGAGAGTGGTCCCTGGGGTGCCAAAGTAGTTCGTTAACCAGCAAGCATTTACTGGTGAAAATATCCATTCCATGTTCTCTACAAATAGCCTCACCTTTGGTCACAGTCATACATCTGGTTAGGTAAAATGAGGATGAGATGCATTTGGTTCACTCGAGGTAGTACCACAATAAGTGTTAGAGAAGAGTCTTGAAAGCAGATCTTGTAACATTAAGGCTTTGTTACAATGCTACCAGGGTAGGCAGAATAATGACCCTGCCTCCAAAGCTATCCACATTCTAGTCCCCAGAATCTGTGACTATGATACTTTATATGGGGAAAAGGGACTTTGCAGATATGATTAAGTTGAGGATCTCAATAAGGAATATTATCCTGGGTTATCTGGGTGGGACCAGTATAATCATAAAAGTTCTTATGAGGAAAAAAGGGATGCAGAAGAGTCAGCGAAAAGGATGTGATGATGGAAGTGGAGGCCAAAGCGCAATTTGAAGATGCTACACTACTGGCTTTGAAGATGAAGAAAAGAGCTATGCACCATGGAAGAAGCAAGAAGAATGGATTGTCCCCTAGAGCCTCCAAAGGCAGCACCTTGATTTCAGCCCAGTAAAATCTATTGTAGGCTTCTGACCTCCAGAACTGTCAGAAAATAAATGTGTATTATTTTAAGCCACTGAGTTTGTGGCACTTCGACACAGCAGCAACAGGAAACTAATACAGCTACCATTGTTCCCTCCACTTGTTTATCACTGTAAGTAATATTGATTGGCAAAATGATGGAGACTCTCAGGTGGCCGAGTTGAGGGTTGCAACAATTTTATAATGCTTAATTATAAAGCATTTGTGCCTCCATCACAGCTTTCATCTCTTATATTGAGCACCGTTTAAGTGCCTTCCTCCTCATCTAAACCTTTGTGAGTGCCTCTAGCATGGGGACCACATCTGCCATGTAGGTTTAATACACATTTTCTGAACTGTACTTTTGCACACATCTTCGCGTTTGCAGCTCTCAACTCTGCCTGCACATATGAGAGCTGAATCTACACAGCAAGAAAGTAGATATATACTGCTGAGACAGTTTTGTGAAATTAGTATATCCAATATGCCAGACCAAACTGGTGTTGGCAAAACAACTTAAACTATCTCCACAACATAACCTTTAGGGAAACATTGAGTCCTAAAGTATGAACTAAGTAACTATGCTTTTTAGTTCTCTTCTTCTTCTTCTCAAATATTTGAAGGTTTTTTTTGTAGTTCTGAAATTTCCAGCTTTTATTAGCTAGACTACAGAAAACAGTCGATAAAAGTTTTCCTTTAGTTCCTTGGAATTTCCATGTGGTGCAAGAATACTCTGCTCACCTATGAATGCTGCTATCTAGTGATAGTGCCTCTCACCTGAGTGGTCATGAAATGGTTAAGTGAGGTCTTCCAGATGGGGGAGAAAGGAAAGATATTTATCATCTTATATAGAACTCGTCATGGAATCAGAGCTTTAGCCCAGTTGAGACTCCATGTTCAGGACTCAATCAGCAAGTTACATTTCCAGCCAAATGGAAGTCCTGGGTCAGGGAATGCAGTCAAAACATGGAAACCCAGAGTAAGGCAGGGAGAAGTCAGAGCTGCAGGCCCAAGCAAACATTCCAGAAAAGCTGCTCCCAGGTTCAAAACTCTGTAGTGGAAATCACGTATGGATCAGATGCAACAAAACTTTGTAATTATTATTAAAAACTTATCTTAAAGGGAAGACTGACCAAGTTCCTAGAGGAGGCATTGTATAACAACGGTTCAAGAACACTTACTCTTTCCAACAGCATCATTAATGTTCTAGCTGCTGGATTAAATGTTAGTTTTATCGTGTTCAATTTATTATTATGCATATATAATTTTTATTCCTTTGTATGAACTAGGCTTGAATTCTAGCTCAGTTAGTTACTAGCTGTGTTACTTTGAGTAAATTACTTAAATGTTCTGTGCTTTAGCATCTATAAAATGTACATAAGTGTACAGTATGCTTTCATTGACTAAGGGTTATGTGAGGCTGTATATGAGAAGTATATGGCACATAGTTGTGAGCTATTTTTAAGGCTGAGGGTAAAGATATAGAGACTAGAAAATTAATGTCCTAGCACAGACTGTTATGGAGCAAGAATGGCTTTGGACACACAAAGAGGACCAGCCTAATTTGGAAAATATGATATATGAAGATTCTGGACTAAACTAGAACCAAGGCTATTCCCTCACCCATACGGCTAAGAAGTTTCTATTAAATCTTTAACACTGATATAGGAAATCCCACTGAATTGATTTTGTAGTTTATTGCACAAAATGGCAGTTTTGTTAATAGTTTAGAGAATGGATAGAATTTACCCTGGGTGCAGTCATTTTTAACATTTCTGAGAGAATACTCAGAAATGCAAATGTAAATTTGTTCTTTTTTTCAAAGGAATAAAAGTAAAGATGTTAGAGGTCACTTCCTAGAGGATGCATGGCTCAAAACATTTCTGACCCTTAAGGTCTGTTTTAGTTTCCTGGGCTACTTAAGTGAATACCATGCAATGGGTTGTTGTAAATAATGGGAATTTATTAACTTATGGTTTTGAGACCAAAAGAACATCCAAATCAAGGCATCATCAAGGTAATGCTTTCTTCCTGATGACTGTGGCATTCTGGGGTTGACTGCCAGGAATCCTTGGTCTTTAGCTTGTCACATGGCAAGGCACATGGCGGCCTCTTCTGGTCTCTCCCTTCTCTTCTGGGTTCTGGTCATTTCAGCTTCTGGCTGCTCCCTCTGTGACTTTTCTCTGTCTGAATTTCATTCTCTTATAAAGGATTCCAGTAATAGGATTAAGACCCATCCTGATTAAGGTGGGCCACACCTTAACTAAAGTAAGCTCATCAAAAGGTCCTACTTACAATGGGTTCACACCCACAGGAATGGATTAAGTTTAAGAACATGTTTTTCTGGGGTACATACAGCTCTTCCACAAGATCCCGACAGCAGAGCAAAAATGGGAAGGGAGGTAGTGTCAGACAAGGCAGGCATCTCCCTCCCTTTTTCATCCCAGTAGCAGGCCACATCAATATCCCATTAAAATGCAGATACTACTTGAGGGAGTCCTGCATTCAGCATTGTCAGAGACCACCTTTGGTTGAGGCCTTATCAAGATTTAGTTGGCAAATTTTAGTTAAGATAAAAATTAGGCTTTGGAAAGCAAAAGTAGGACTGGAGAAGTCTCAAGAAAGAGGAAGGAAAGCAGGTGAGGGAGTGTGAACAACTGCTGAGGACAAGCCTCTGTCATTGACCAGTGTTCCAAAATAAGGTGCTGCAGGTCCTAGTCGCTCTCTCATTATCCAGACAACCAGGTTCATTATCAAACAACCAGTGACTCTGACTCCAGAGTCCTTTAGAGGAACCCAGACAATATTTGAAATAATTCAAACCGTCACGTACTACAGTAATCCGTAGAAATAATGTAGACGCTTGAATTAGAATATATTTTTTCACTGATGAGAGATGTAAATGGGGTCATAAAAATGCAAGTGTTTAGTGATCACCATGTAAACTAATGAATTATGAAGACTTGCCCAGAATTGCACACTAAAAGTAAGGAAAGAACGATAGAGCAACAAGAGCACTGAGTGGGAATGAAGGAGAAACCACGGCCGAGTCATACACACAACCAGGGGAGGAAAACAAAATAAGACTGGGTGAGTCTCACATGCTCCATCCCATGAGAAACACAATTGTAAAGACACATATCTGAGTCAAAACTAAATCTTACACATAGATCCTAGGACATCTTGTCATTTTACATTTAGAAGGGGGACTTCAGCCTCCTCAAAATTGGGAGTTTCCAAACTTGACTGCCTACCAAAATCCTCTCAAGACATATTTAAATTCTAGATTTCCAAAGCCTACCTCAGAACAGACTCTCTTAGGATGAACTCTGGAATCTGTAATCTTGGGAGTCAAGTTTCTGGTCTAGTGCCTTTTGGTTGTCATTGCTGTTGGTTTTGAAAAATTAATATAGAGGAATACAAAGTATGCCATAGCAAACACTCACACACTACCATCCCAAATTATCAAACACTTGCTTTCATCTATTTTTAACATTTTATTTAGAATTAAATACTTCCACACAGGAACAGTGTAGGGAAAACCCATATTTTTAAAATTTAAAGTTTTTGAGTTAAATAACACTTGAAAAGGAAAATCTTTCCATTGGTCTCACAAAACCTGCATTGAGATCTTGATTTTAGCTCTTAAACATTAATGTCAATTAAGGATTTCATAACACAGCTTAGGAAATGAGACACAGCACAAAGCAAAGCACTTGTGGCATTATATCTTCATCACACCAGTGTGTTAAAGACCACAACAACATTTTTTTCCAAGTTAATGGCACCAATTGGAGCTCAGTATTTTTTACTTTATATTCTAAAGTAATTATAGATTCACATGAAGTTGCAAAAATAATGCAGAGAGGTCCCTTGTACCTACCCTTCCCCCAGTTTCCCCTGAAGGTAACTGTTTACATAACTGCAGTCGATACCAAAACCAGGAAATTGGCATGGGTACAATCCATAGACCTTATTCAAATTTCACCAGTTTTATATGAACTCATTTATGTGTGTGTGTGTGTGTATGTATGTGATTCTTTGCAATTTTATCTCATATGTAGATTATGCCACCACTACCACAATCAAGATACAGAACTGTTTCATCACCACAAAGATCCCTCTGGCTCCCCCTTGATAATCACTTCCATTCCTTCTCCTCACCCTTGCCCCTAATGCCTCTACTCCACCTCGTCCTTAAACCCTGAAAATCACTTCTCTGTTCTACATGTCTTTAATTTTGCCATTTTGAGTATGTTATATAAATGGAATAACACAGTATGTAACCTGGTAAGTTTGTGGGTTTTTTTTTTTTTTTTAAGTCAGCATAATTCCCTTGAGATCATTCCAAATAGTTGCATTCATCAATAGTTTGTGTCTTTATTGCTGAGTTGTATTCCATTTATGATATAGATGTTATCATAGGGTATTTCACCTATTGAAGGACATTTTGGGTTGTTTCCAACTTTTGACTAATACAAATAAAGTGGCTATGAACATTTGTGTACACATTTTTGTGTGGAAATATGTTTACATTTCCCTGGGATAAAGGTTCAGGAGTGTGATTGTTTAATCATATGTAAGTGTTTGTTTAGCTTTTTTAAAGAAACTGGCAAAAAGTTTTCAAGAGTGATTGTGCCATTTACATTCCCACCAGCAATATACATGTGATTGAGTTTCTCTCATCCTCATTCGCACTGGCATTGGCATTTTATTTCAGCTGTTCTGATATTTCATGATGGTCTTAATTTTTGTTTCTCTAATGACTAGTGATGTTGACTGTATATTCATGTGTTTCCTTGGCATCTCTATATCCTCTTTTGCAAAATTTCCATTCATGTCTTTTGCCTTTTTTCTAATCAGACTTTTTAAATTGTTGAATTTTGAGAGTTCTTTATATATAGTAGATATGAATCTTTTGTCACATATGTGGTTAGCAAATATTTTATCAGTCTGTATCTTGTTTTTTCATATGACTAAAGAGCCTTTGTAGAATAAAAGGTTTTAATTTTGATGAAGTCTAATTTAGCAATTTTTTTGTTTTATGGATTTTACTTTAGTATATCTAAGAACTCTTTGTATAGCCCTAGGTTCTGGAAATTTTCTCCTATGCTTTCTTCTAAAAGTTCTATACTTTTATACTTTATATCTAAATTTATGGAAGATATTGAGTTAATTTTGTATAAGGTGTGAAGTTTAGTTCAAGGTTCATTCAGCACCAATTGTTAAAAAGATTATCCCTTATTGAATTGTTTTTGCATCTTTATCAAAAATCAGGTGATTGCATTTCTGTGGGTCTGTATCAATTAAAAAATATGCTTATCTATATATACAAAATTCTTGTGGGGATTTTAATAGAATTTGCATTAAATCTATAGATTAATTTGGGGAGAATTAATATCTTTACTATATTGAGTCATCCAAATCTGTGAAAACAGACTGTCTCTCCATTTATTTAGATCCTCTTTGATTTCTTTCATCATGCTGTGTAGTTTTCAGCATACAAGTTCCTGCAAATGTTTTGCTAGATTTGTACCTAAGTATTTCATTTTCTGAACAATGTAAATGGTGCTATATTTTTAATTTTAGTCTCCACATGTTCATTGCTAGTATGTAGAAATCCAACTGATTTTTTGTATCTTTATCCTGTACCTTGTGACCTTGATGAGCTCACTTATAAGTTTTAGGAGTGTTTTGTAGATTCCTTGGAAATTTCTAAGTAGATATCATGTCACTTTCCAATGTTCATGCCTTTTATTTTCTTTTCTTGCCTTATTGCACTGGTGAGGACTTTCAGCACGAAGTTAAATATGAGTAGCGAAAGTGCTGATCTTAGGAAAAAAGCATTTAGTCTTTCACTATTATGGTATGATGTTAGATACTCTTTATAAAGTTGAGAGGTTCCCCACTATTCCTAGTTTACTTAGAGTTCCATTCCGCCATGTATTAGAGCTAATTGTGAATGTGTTCTATCCCCTCTAATAGACTGTAAGATTCCAATGGGATCATCTTCCCCCCCCACACACTGTCTAATAAAAAAATGGCACATAATAGAAGCTCGGTAAATGTTGAATTGGAAAAAAAAAACATTGTTACCATCTCTTCAGGCAAATCTTAGTGGGCTTTAAATAGCATTTGAATAATATGAATCAAGATCTTATTTATGCTTATGGTGGCCCTAATAGATAGTTCAACTATATGAGAAACTCAGAAAATACGCTATTTAAGTTTGTTATATATGTTCAACATCATCCTAAGTGGTCACATGACCTTGAATCAGGATCTAACTCTGTAATATTACAGTGTCCTGATATTAAAAAAAAGAACATAGTTTTACAAACATGTTGATAACTTTTTGGGTAATTAAGATTTGACCATACATAAACAAAATGAAGCTATCTATAACTCAATTTTAAATGTCTTTAAAATTCTTCTCAGCTCATGAATTGACAGAGCTTCTTCTTTTTAAGTAGGAACTCAAATAGCTTTATTTTTAATAATAAACAAAAAGCTTTATTTTAATAATTAAAAACATTCTTGTTTTAATTATTGTATGGGGATAAACTTGTACATGGATGATAATGAATGATACATGAAATAAAAAAGAAAAGTTCTCACTTTGTACAAGTTATTTTCTGATGGAGACAATACTTTGGCTATCAAAATTCTTCCCTTTAAAACTATTAATGCCAAGATCTTTTGCTTTCCCCCTCTTACGTGACACTTTCCTCAAGTTTAATTGTTGATTCCTCCATATTCCCACAGATATAAAGCTTTCACACATAAGTTTTTTGCTCTGAATTATAGCTGTTTTATGTCTCTATTCCTTCTCTTCCTCTTCACTCAATTATAAGTTCTCTGAGTTCTTTGTTTGTCCTCATTGTCCACTCCAGTTTCTAGTTCAGTGCCTACCACATGTGAAGAACTCAGTAAATAATGAATGATTTGAAATCATGCCTTGATAAACATAATTCCAAACTATTATTAATTTAAAATTTATCCATGAAGTTTATTTTTGCCTCTAATTTGTATTATGTTTTCATCTGTATAATATTAAATTAGTTTAATTTTCTTGAGCAATAGCAACTGAGGAATACCAAAGGCGTACTGTCTGAATATGTTTCATGCAATTGAGAAGTGACTATAAATGAATTCAGTGAGAGTATTTTGCCATTTTTAAGTTCTATGTTTATCTTTGCCTTGCTACATTTCTCACTTACTTATGACTTTGATGAACTACGTGAGGAAAAGGACTGTGGTGGAGCTTCTGGCAAGAAGAAAAGACAACCAGCTATTTTCCTCCTCTACCACATTGCTTCCTGATGGCTTAGCTGTGGCCTTTCTGTATAACTTGGGACTGTGCTCATGGCCTGGTACCAACCCAGCAATGGTCTCATCCCTCCCCAGTGTTGTAAGCTAGACTGATGTCCCTTACCACCAACCTCTTTCCTCAGCCTGGGCCTTTTAGCCAACTTGGCCTCATCACATCAAGACAGGGTGCCAGCTCCTACTGGCCATGGAATCAGGCTGGAACCCTTTTCTATCACTTGCCTTTGCCATCTGTGGTGGTTTGAGTCTTTTATAGACCTCAGAAAATTGTGTTCTTAAGCAAATCCATTTCTGTGGGTATATAAACCTATTGTAGGTGGGACCTTTTGATTAAATTACTTCAGTTAAGGGCCTTTAAATAGATTGCATGACTCAGGGTGGGTCTTAATCCTCTTATGGAGTCCTTTATATATGGAGGAATAAAAAGCTGCAGATACAGAGAAAAAGCTGCAGAAACAAAGAGGACCCCAGAAGCCAGAAGCTGAAATCAATGGAACACAGAAGCTAAGAGGAAGCCACTTCAGCCAGAAGCTTAAAGCAACGAGGCCCATAGGAGAGAGGAGAAATGAGCATATGCTGCCATATGCCTGATCGCCCATAGCTGCAGCTTGGAGAGAAAGGATCTCCTGATGATGCCTTGACTTGGACATATTCATGGCCTCAGAACTGTAAGCTTTTAACCTAATAAATCTCCATTGTAAGAGCCAACCCATTTCTGGTATATTTCTCCCAGCAGCTTTTAGCAAACTAAAACACAATCTAATCCCCTAAACTTATTTCTGCCTTGAAATAGCACTCACCTGGTCCCTGCCTAACTCCTATATCCTGGTCTTAGGACCCTTTTCCTACTTCTGTCTTTGAGCATGAAATTTGGAGTTTTGATAGTTCTCTCCAAGATTCGAAAGTGCAGTTTTCTAGGACATACTTGAATCTCTTAGCATCCTCATACACTCAGGTAGGACTCTTTTACTCCATCTCAATTCCTAGGGATTTCCATAGTAACCATTAGCTTGGTTTGTCCTGGTTTGCCTAATTCATCTCTTGTTTGTCCTCACATGGCTAACTCACCTCTTCTTTCCCTGGAGCATCCAAGAGAGTATAAGTTGGGGATGAGGAGATTCAGGTATGTTCCTTGACCTCTCTCCTCCATAAATATTAACTTTCATTCCACTTCAACAATATGCTCATGAAGCCATTATTCATCAAGTTCCTCCAATGTGGCAGGCACTTTAGCACCTTTAGCTTATTTAATCTTAAATATTTAATCCTGAGTTTTATGTCTCAAGCTATGTTATGCAACTTGTCCAAGATCACAGAGAATGGTGCCAGCAGAAATAGCAGCATAAAGACCTCCAAAACTTCTTTTCTCCATAAAAACAATAAGGACAACATCAAAATAGTCAAAATCAACTTTTTCAAAACTCTTAAAATTAACCAAAGGCTTGAAACAATCTGGGAAGTGTTTGAGAAAAACAGCTGAATCTTGGTAAGAACAGTAAGCTTTGTGGTATTTTAAATTGTGCTATTCCATCCCTTTCTTCCCAGTTCCATGGTAGCCTTGAAACTAATACCCTCCAATCATGGTGAAAACCAACAGTCTGGCAGCCATAGGAGGAACAGAATGGGATGGGAGCTCCTCCAAATCCCATTCCCGGAAAATTGCCTTTATTTAACCTGCAGGTACACTCACAAGGCTTGTCTTTATTTGACCTGACTCAGACCTCACCCAGTGCCAACAGTCCTTTCCTTAGGGCCATTTGTTGAAAG
>JAQZBX010030495.1:0-26782 GCA_029593785.1 Cabassous unicinctus | reverse complement strand
AAAAAAAAAAAAAAAAAAACGTAGTTCAAGAAAGGCATGGTGAAAGCAAGTTCAGCAGATGTGCCCCACTAAAAGCAATCCAGTAAACAGTACAGAAAATTACAAGAGTAGGAAAACACAGCTTCACATTTTGGAATATAGAGGAAAGCGACATTACAAACTTATCCTTAAAATTCAATCTCTGTAAAAGGAGCTGGGAATGGCAGAGCAGGGGTGGGGGAGGCGACTTCAGGTACAGAATTTTCAGCAAATGCTGTGCCTTCCAGAGAAAGAGAACCAGAGCTAAATCTACTCTCTACTGTACATTGTGCTTTAACTTGGCCTTTTCATATACACTTCTAAGAATATGGAACTTTGAATTTCACAATTGCGTACAAAATAAGAAATCCCAGGAACAAAGATCCGCTGTGGAGTGTAAGGAAAAAAAGAAGAAAGGACATTACATGTTTGAGGGGACAATTTATTGCTATCACTATTATTTTTGCTAATGATAATAACAAAGAGCTTTTTGCTATCCAAAGGAAAGGTATTGGAATTAGGGTTTACATCGATTGAAAATAGGGAGAATGATGATTTTTAATTTCAGGACATATTTGATAAAATCCAGGCACTCTTCTCTTTCTCTGTATCAGGGTTCCGAGAGAGGGGTTTTTGGCTTTCCTGAGTTCTGAGCCTTTAAGTAAATAGAAATGAAAAGGCAAGAAGAAATCAGAGGAGGACTGTGATTCACCAGATGACTCTGAGGGGTTTGCCAGTCATTGCATTTCCTTCCCAGCTTCTTTTCCTTGAGTGTAAAATGGCAAAAACCCCAAGCTCATTTATGCTTGCCTAGTGACAACTATTGCCTCAAAATACTTCCTTCCTATTTCTATTTTAGCACAACGAAGTACCACATATTTAAACCCAGGAAAGTGGAAAACTTAATTAAGAAATAGGATCACCTGCAGTAATTCATGGAAAAGCCTACCCAGTAGAATATAATTTAAGTAAACAGACAGTATGAATAATAATTGGAGCCTGGTGCTAATTGACAATTATGATATCAAATATTCCTGGCATAGCCTCTTAATTATATTAGAAACAGTACACTCATGCTCTTCAAGCCCAATAATCTCATCAACAGCTTAGCTAGATTTCAGTTTTCTTGGTAGGTGGATGGTCTGTACTTGCTGAGATGGTGGGCCGTTCCTAAAAATCCCCTACATTTATTTTTAAATAATTTTAGTGCTTCATTCAGTTTCATTTTTGTTATTACAAAATCTTTCCCATTAAGTGCAAGCTAATAAAGTGCAGCTTTTGGGGGGCAAATTATGAATTCTAAATATCACTCACTTGTTGCCCTTATTCTATATAGATTAGATAGGAGAGTGGCCTGTCTGAATCTTCAGCAGAAGTAATTGTGACTTTCTTGGGGTCCTAGAACATTACATAATAAGCAAGTACTTGAGCAATTGCCATGTGGAAAGTTACTGCTCATGTGCAGTGACTGCTTCAAAGAGGATATGGACCAGAAACTTTGCCGAGAAGCTTAATGTCTAGTAAGGGAGATGAAATATGGACACAACTCTAATGATAGTCAGAATTGACATACAACCACCCTATACAAACCCACTATGGAAGGCAAATCAGAAAATAATAATGGCATTGAGGTATAGGACAACTATAGAATTTCAAGCATGGAAAATGGAAAACTTCTTCCTCCTATAGAAAATAGGTATGTTTTCATGAAGAACATGGCAAGTCCTAAATGGAGAGACAGGTTATAAACTTGTGAAGATAAAGGGATATTTTGAATATAAGGAATAACTTGAGCCAAAGGTGAGAGACAAGAAATTATAGGAACTTTGAGAAAATAGGAAAATGTCCATATTTTCAGGGTCAGAAAAAATATCCTCAGCAAAGGTAATGAGTTTGCAAAATGACTTAACAGGATTATGGGAAGTATTAGCTACATTTTAGGAAATCTGGGTGTTGAGTGAAAACCTCTCTGATGGAAGCTGCTAGAAGTCTTTGAAGGGATTAGATCTGGGTTTTAGGGAGACTAATCTGGCAATGGTGGTTAAGGTGGACTTTAGTGAATGGTTAGAAACCAACTTAAGCATACTAGCTGGGAGACTGGTGTAGTGGAACATACATAACTGTAGTAACAGGATTGCAAAAATAAAAACTGCAAAATTTGGTAGCTGATTCAATCACAAACACAAAGATTAAGAATAAAAATTGCTATGAATTTTTTACGCAAGGCAAAATTTTTCAGAGCTAAATGTTAATTAAAGAGTTGTTTTCTCTGAAAGGACTCCCTGGTGCAATGTGTTAGGGAGATAATAAAGTACTTGGTTTGGGGACCTTTCAGAGCTCCATTTTATTAACTTCCTTTGTGATTCCTCAAACGTTTATATTCTAAACAGTAATTCCCAAACATAAGCATATTTAGCTTATTGGCATCAATTGTATTAATGTTTAGAAATATCTACCATCTTCCCGCCAGGCTCCTTTCCCCTGGGGTCCTTGCTGCCCCATTGATGTCAGAGTGGATTTGCTCTGACAATGGAAAATGTGTGTAAGTGGTGTGTGCCATCTCAGAGCAGAGGAGGGTTAGCAGTCAACACAGGACGCCACTACTTCTCCATTTTCTCTGCTACAGGACCACCGTGTCCCAGGGAGGAGATATTCCTGTAGCTTGGATCCCAAAATGAAGATGATATAAAGCCACAGCCAATCTGATTTCATGTAGAAAGGGAAGATTAAAGACATTTTGCTTATTTAAAGACATTACCATTTTGGTGTCCTTTGTGACCACCAAATAAACTGGCTGATAAACATGTCGCAAAACTCATACACTCTTAAAAACAATTTGGGAAATGCTGACCAAGACATAACTAAATATCTCTGAGAATCATAATAATTTGTTGGATGGTGTATAAATACATGCTTTTATGCAGATGCTGCTGAGAGTATAAATTCCTTTATAAAAGCAAAATTGCAATACATATAATAATGCTTATAATCTTTAGAGAATCATCTCCAAAGAGTAATAACAACAATAATGATAATGATGATGAATTTTTTCAACAACTGTAATAATAGTTAATAAAGCTTCAGCAGTTACTGTCAAGCAGTGTGACAAATACTTTATATGTATGATTTCATTTTATACCCTCAACAGCCCTATCAAGTGGGTTTTATTATTATCTCTATTATACAGAAAAAGAACTTCAGACACAGGTAATTTTAATAACTTGCCTAAGGTCACATGACTCAAGTCACAGAACTAGAATTTTGAACCCAAACAGTTTGTGGTGATTTGAAACTGTATGTGCCCCAGAAAATCATATTCTTAAAGCTAAACCATTCCTGTGTGTAGAAACCAAATTGTAAGCATAACCTTTTGATTAGGTTACTTCATTTAGGGCATGGCCAGGAGTGATTCTTAATCCTCTTACTAGAGCCCTTTATAAGAGAATAAAATTTGGACTGAGAGAGAGACAAAGCCATGGAAGCAATGAAACCCAGAAGAGAAGGAAGAGACCAGTAGACACTGCCATGTGCCTTGCCTTTTGACAGAGGACAGGATTGCTGGCAGCCAGTCTTCAGGAAGAAAGCATCTCCTGATGATGCCTTGAATTGGACATTTTTATCAACCTCAAAGCTGTCAGCTTGTAAACTAATAAATCCCCATTGTTAATCCAACTCATTTCATGGTATCTACTTGTGCAGCCTAGCAAACTAAAACAGATTTTGGTATCAGAAGAATGGGGTGCTGCTATTGGAAATACCAAAAATGTTAAAAAAAAAAAAAGAAAAAAAGAAAAAAAGGTTGTGTGATTGGGTAATGTATAGAGGCAGGAAGGATTATGAGGTGCTTAGTAGAAAAGGCCTAGACTGTTTGAACAGATTGTTGATAGAAATACGGTAGCTAATGTTACTTCTAACAAGGCATTAGATGGAAATTATGAATGTGTCATTGCAAACTGGAAGAAAGGTGACTCTTATTTTAAAGTGGCAGGTAATTTGGCAAAATTGAGTTCTAATGTCAGATGGAAGGCAGAATTTGAAAGTGACAAGCTTGAATTTTAGCGGAAGAGATTCCAAACTAAATGAGGAAAGTGCTGTCTGGTTTCTCATTGCAGCTTATGAAATGTAAGAGGAAAGGGATAAGCTTAGAATTGAACTCCTGGTCACAAAGAAATCTGAAATTGATGGTTTGGAAAATTCTGAGCTTCTGGAAAATGAGTCCCCAGAGAATAATGCTCTGTGACAGTTTGAAGCTTTTTAGTAGATTTGAGAAAAGATCATGTGCTTGAAGCTAATCCATTCCTGTGGATGTGGGACTCTTTTATTGGATTGTATTCATTTGAGAGAACTTGATTGGATTACCTCAGTGATGTGACCCAGGGTACATCTTGCTCCTCTTGCTAGAGTCCTTTATAAACATAGGTCTGAAAACGGAGACACAGCAAAAGGCATCAGGGACAGATAAACCCTGAGAGACTGAGAGAGGTCCCAGAACCCAGAGGTGGGAATCTGTGGGACACAAAGCCTTGGAGACACCCCCAAGAGGCTCAGGAAGAAGAGGCTTGGTGGAGAGGGAAAAGATGAGCTATATGCTTGATTGCCCACAGCTGCGCTCAGGGAGAAAGTAAACCAGGAGGAGAAAGTAGAAACCCAAATAAGCAGATGCCTCCATATGCCTTTCCACGTGGAAGGAATCTAGAGTCTCTAGCAGCTGAACTTCAGTGAGTCAGCATCTCTGATGCTGCTTTGATGTGGACATTTTCATAGCCACAGAGCTGTAAGCTTTTAACCTAATAACTTCCCATTATGAAAGCCAACACATGTCTGGAACATCCATGTGAGTGCTTAACTGAACACGGAACCATTCTGACATGTCAGGTTTGGAAATGAAGTTTTCCAGAAAGAATTTGAGGAAAGTTCTATTACCTGATGGTTTGGATTCTTGTGTACTACATGTGAAACCAAGAAGATTTTGTGAGACCTGTATGAACGGAACCACTGCTAGTCTGGACTAAAAGGGACAGAAAGAGATAGATTGACGGAAAAGTAACTTTAAGGGCAGAACTATAGAAGCTGAGGTCTGGATTGAAGATATCTTTTCAGGCCAAGAGCGCTAGCCGACTCATGTGTGTGGAAAGGGTGAGTATGCCCAAGCAATTGAAGAGGGTGGGCTTTCCACCCCATTGCTCAGAAAGAGTATTAACACCCCAGTTTAATCAGATTCCTGGGGGATTGAAAAAAGCCTGGCTACCACCCAGTTGCTTGATGAGAGTGGAAACTAAAGTTGGATGGCCACCTTGATGCTTGATGAAGAAGGTGGAGCTGAGAGCCTGGCCATCACCCCAATGCTTGAAGATGTTGTAATCATCACTGTAGTGTTTGAGAAGAGCATAGAAACTGCATAAACTCTTGGAAAGTGTGGGTTTGCTGCTCCATGAGGCCCGCAGGACAAAGCATAATTCTATATATGACTATCAGACCTTGAAATCTAATGGAGTATGCCCTGCAGTGTTTCAGAACTGTTTGGGAACCATGACCCCTGTTTTCCTTCCAATTTCTCCCTATGGAAATGGGAATATTCATCCTATGATTGATGTTTGTTTGTATATTGGAAGTAGATAACTTTTTCTCTAGGTTTAACAGGTGCACAGGCAGAGGGGAATTGTGCCCCAGGACAGGTCACATCACCCATAACCAATTTTCATGAGACTTTGTATTTAGCATTGCTGCTGAAATGACTTAATGCTTTTGGGATATTGTGATGGAATGAATACACTTGAATATAGAAAGACTATGTGTTTGGGGGTCCAGAGGGTGGAGTGTGGTGGTTTAAAACTATATGTACCCCAGAAAATCAAGTTCTTAAAGCTAATCCATTCCTGTAGGTATAATCTTATACATAAGTAGGACTTTTGATTAGGTTACTTCAGTTAAGGGATGGCCCAGGATGGGTCTTAATCCTCTTACTGGAGTTCTTTAAAAGAGAATGAAATTCAGACACACAGATATAAGTCCACAGAAGCAAGAAGCTAGTATTTTATGGCATCAAAAACTTTAATTTTCAAGAATTAGGAATTCAGATATCATTATATCTGAACACAAAGTACAAATTTAAGTGAAGAAAACAACATTAAAAACAATATATAGTGTGATTTTTTTAAACCTGGTTACATACAAAAAAAGAAGGGAAATTCATCAAAATGTTGACATTTCCCCCTAATTGATAGATTTATATGTGATGTCAATTTTGCTTATTGTATTTTTTCTCTGTTTTCCAAATAAACCATAATGAGCATGCATTGCTATTATAAAGTATTATTAATCAGCATTTAAATTTGCTCATTTTGGAACACAGTGCATGAATTAAATGTTTTGTTTTTCCAAAAAAAGGAGAGAGCAATGTTCCCTATTTTTATTATGTTTTTTTATGGCTGAAACATTTCTAATCACTTTTCATGCTTCTTAAAAGAAAGAGCAAACCCCTTCCAATGGCATACAAGGCAAAAGTTAAATCAAGAAAATCATTTTGGGAGATGAGACTGATACATTAAAGCAAGACAAGGTGAAGGAAACCCAGCACTTCATCTGGAACATAACAAAAATCCTAGTACGCCCTTGCTGAGCTGAAGGGAGGTGACAATATTTCACCCTCACCTATTTCCTCATTCTCCTACCACCTCTTTATTTATTTGATTTTTTCCCATATTGTATATAATTTTAACTCCCAAGGGAAGTCCACCTATTAATATATTCACACCTTAGCATTGAGACAGGAGTGACTAGCCTTTGAGAAACAGCCATGTTTAATTTGGTCTAATCATTATGTTTTTTTCTCAGAGTTAACAGTATTAGTCAACACTTAGCTACACTTAGAAAATCCATTTCAGACCACTGTTCTTATGATTTTTCTTGTTTGTTTCTTATTTTCCTCCATGAATAGAAACTAGAGAGCCATATTTACATACACATGTTTCAAAAGTAAACCTAGCTAAAGCTGTGATCTTTTAGTACCAAACAACTTGATTAAATGCTTTCAATACAAACCGTCATAAAGTTGTATTGTTTGAGAAGTTGACTTTCTTATTCTTCAAATTATATGATTATTTTGAAACACAATAGGAAGAAATCTTACTTTCTGTGAAAATGAGAGGTTTTGATGTGCAGGGAAATTTTTAAAATATATATTCTGTCCTTGTTCCATGCATTTAGAAAATAATTAACTCAAACATTATCATGCAGAAAATTTAAATCAAATGTAATATCAAGAGTGGAATATCTTTTTAAAATAAGGGAGAGAGATATTATTACTGAGAGTGAACAGTAGGAAAGGCAGAATCAGTAAAAGACAATTTAAACTTCTATGGATCAAGAGAGTGAGCCATCTGGATTTAATCAGCATAAATCTATAGCTTGCATTAGCTTTACAATTAAGACACTCGTAAAAATCCACTGTATAAGTAAGAGCTTTCCTGTATCATAATTTAAACATGACAGTCTATCAAATGACTATTTCATGCTTCAATTTAAGACCACAAAGAAAATACTTGATGCCACTGGATTCTAAAAATGGAGAAAACATTTACTTGGTTCATTACCTTTCTTCTTGTTAATATAACTAGCAAATATTTTTAATAATGCTTATTATTAGTGAGTCTTAATAACATGGATTGAATAGATTTATTCTACATTTAATAAAACAAAGTGACAAAAATGGATATCATAATTTTAGAAGAAGCAATTATTATATAGCAACAATTCATGTATGGAAAATAATGTACTCTAGATACAGTGAGCTTAGATTTTAGGAAACAACTTGCCTTGAATCCAAATTGTTTTATTTTCTGGCATTTTAAAAGCTTTAAAAAACATTACCCAGTTTCAGAAAATATAGAATTTACTTGGTGAAAATAAAAGTATAAAGCCTAAAAAAATCTTTAAATTAAAAAATGGTGGAATTGAACATAAGAGGCTTAGACACTTGGAAAGTGGTTTGGTGGTTGTTTGCTCAAGCAAATACCATGAAACAAGTTGGCTAAAACAACGGGAATTTATTAGCTCATAGTTTTGAGGCTAGGAAAATTTCAAATCAAGCCATAATTAAGGTGATGTTTTCTTCCTAAGGCAGGCATTCTGGAGTTGGCTGCTGGTGATCCTTGGTCCCAGACTCCTCGTTGTATGGCAATGTACATGGTGGCCTCTCTTGGCCTCTCCATTCTCTTCTGGTTTCTATTGACCTTCAGCTCTTCCTTTCTGTTGCTTTCTTTTTTCTGATTGAATTTCATTCTGCTTAGAAAGGACTCCGATAATAGGATTAAGTCCTGTTTTTGTTTGCCAAAGGGATGCCAATGCAAAGTACCAGAAATGTGTGGCTTTTATAAAGTGTATTTATTTGGGGTAAAAATTTACAGTTCAAAGGCCATTAAAAGTCCAGTGTTTTCTCATCAAATTCAGCTGCCATGTGTTGAAGCAAGATGTCAGCAATCTCTGCCTATTCTCTGCCTTCCCCTCCATGCTGCACTGTCTCCCAGAGTCCAGCTGAGGCCAACCAGGCACAGGGCTTTTCTCTCATCAGACCTCTACTCTCAGGCTTGGCTGCTCAGCTTTCTTCTCAATTTCAGTGGCAAGCTTTCAGGCAAATGACTTATTTCTCCCTGAGGCCTCAGCTCTTTGAGCCTCTCCGTTCTGTCACATGGCAGGATCAAAAATGGCAGCACTCTCTTTTCCTATGTTTTCTGAGTGAATCTTTCTTTGTGTTTCCATTTATATCAGTCCCAGCAAAGAGGTGGAGACTCAAATTGAGTCACACTTCACTGACATAGTCCAATCAAAAGCCCTAAATCAACTTATCAGATAATCTAATCAAAGGACTCTCAGCTTAATTTATTGCAATCAAAGGGTATCACACCCAGAGGAATAGATTAGTTTACAAACACTGTCTTTCTCTTTTTGGATTCATAAAATAATTTCAAACTGCCACAAGACCCATCCTGATTTAGTTAGGCCACACCTTAACTGAAGTAACCTCATCAAAATGTCCCCCTTACAATGGGTTCACACTGACAGCAATGGATCTATTTCAAGAACACATTTTTACTGGGTGTACATAGCTCCAAACCACCACAGTGGTGATCAAAGAAAAGCATCCATTGCATACTCCTGTCTTTCAGAACAGAGAAGAGAGTTTTAGGAAATGAGGATGTGTTAGTCAGCCAAAGGGGTGCTGATGCAAAATACCAGAAATCTGTTGACTTCTATAAGGGGTATTTATTTGAGGTAGAAACATAGTTACCAGGCCATAAAGCGTAAGTTAGTTCCCTTACCAAAGTCTGTTGTCATGTGTTGGAGCAAGATGGCTGCCGACATTCAGTCTTCCTCTTCCTCTTCCTCTTAAGGTTCCATGGATGGTCTAAGCTTTGCCTCTCTCCCTGGGGCTCAATTGTCTCCAGGCTCAGCTGTTTTGTTCCCTCCACAAGGTCAGCTGTGAACTGTCAGGTGATCGGTTTGCCTCTTTTCCTGGGGTCTTCTCTCCTTCCTCATGACCAAGCTCCTCTGTGTGCTTACTTCCCAGGACCCCTGCTCAAAAACCCCAAACTCCTTCTCTGTGGTGCAGTTTTTCTGTGAGTCCCTGCCCACCAAGGGGGTGGGGACTCAACATCCTACTGACATGGTCCAATCAAAGCCGTAATCATTATTTAGTCAAGTAAACCTCTGAATCCAATATAATCTAATATGCCTAGAAGAAAAGACTAGTTCACAAACATAATCCAACATCAATTATTGGAATTCATAACTAATGCCAAACTGCTACAGAGGCAAAAGTGAACTCTGGAGTTCAGAAGAAATGGAAAATTCACAGTGCTGAGTACTGGAGTACCAAAGACCACCCTCACTTCTGCCATTGACATAATTTCAGGGATCTCCAAGACAAAATTCAATTTCAATAATTCACTAGAAGGACTCACCAAACTAAGAAAAGCTTCTAAGGTCATGGTTATGGTTATGTTTTATTTAAGTGAAAAGATACAGGTTTAAATTATCAGAAGCAAAATCTGTGTAGGGCAAGTACCAGGGGACAACAAGGCATAGAGTTACCAGTTGTCCTCTCCTGGCAGAGTCATGCAAACAGCACCAATTTCTCCCATCAATTATGTGTGACAATAAACATAGATTACTGTCAACTGGGAAGCTCACCCAAGCCTTGGTGACCAGAGTTTTATAGAGGCAGTCACCTAGATATGGTTGACTGCCAATGTCCAGAGTATGAGTTGATACCATGTGGTACAGGGCACCACACCATAAATCACATTGTGAACATAGAAAACCTGGTTTGGGCCTAGGCCCCCAGGTAATCAAAGATACTTTTATCAGGTAGGATAGGTCAGGGGTTTAGAGGTTACCTCACAGGTGTCAAGACCAAGGTTAATCTTTTACTGGACACATAACAATAAAATTCAAAGAAATCTTGGGGAAAAGAATGAAAATTTTCACACTTCTTGAGATGGTGTCTCAACCCAATTTTATTTAAATGCCTAAAACTAAAATTACTTCAAAGAACATCTGGATAGCTAAGTAGAAAGCCTGGGGAACTCTCAATCACAATGCATTGAGAAAGGAAAAGGAAAAGAAGCTATCAAGATATGGATTATATATGCAGTGGGTGGGAGGAAGGAGGCTAGATGCAAATGTAGAAAGGTTCAGATAAATAGCCTAAATCAACCCAATGATATGAGGGAAGAGATAAAGGATATTAAAAAACAAAACACTTGGGTAAACCTAAAGAAGAAATCACAAACATACATAAAAAATAAAAAATCCTATGATAATGGAAAGCACAATGGAAGAAATTAAAAATACATGTAAATCACACAGCAGCAGATGTGAACAGACAGAGGAACAAATTAGCAAATTGGAAGATGGGATATCTGAAGTTGCACAGACAGTAAAGCAAATAGACAAGAAATTGAATAAATTTAACAGGGAGTCAAGGAATTGAATGACTGCATGAAATGCACAGATATACACATTGTGAGTATCCCAGAGAGAGAAGAGGAGGGAAAAGAGGCAGAAGGAGTATTTGAGGAAATAATGGCTGAAAATTTCCCAAGTCTTATGAGGGACATTAATGTACATGTCCAGGAAGCACAGCACACTCCAAACAGAATAAATCCTAGCAGACCTACTCTGAGATACATACTAATAAGGTTGTCAATTGCCAATGAGAATCCTGAAAGCAGCAAGAGAAAAGAGATCTATTAAATATGAAGGATACTCAAAAAGATTAAGGGCTGATTTCTCATCTGAATCAATAGAGGCAAGAAGGCTGTGGTATGACATAGTTAAGGTACTGGAAGAAAAAAAAATACTGCTAGCCAAGAATTTTGTATCCAGAAAAAATTGTCCTTCAAAAATGAGGGAGAGATAAAAATATTCACAGGTAAACAAAAATTGAGAGATTTTTGTCAACAAGAGTCTTTCCCATCATGAAACACTATAGGAGTTCTACAGGTTGAAAAGAAAGAATCAGGAGAGAAAGGGTTGGAGGAGAGTGTAGAATTGATTATTAGTAAGGATAACTAAAAAGGTAAAAGAGAAATAAAAATAAAATATGATATATAAATATGCATATAAGCTTAAAGAAAAATTGGCTAAAGTATAGTAAAAACATTGAATGTTAATGGATTAAACTCCCCAATCAAGAGACACAGAATGGCAGGATGGATAAAAAGTATGACCCATCTGTATGCTGTCCACAAGAGACTCACCTTAGATACAAGAACACAAATATATTGCTTGGAAGATGACTTTCCACACAAACAGTAACCAAAATAGGGCTGGGTTAGCTATACCAATATTAGACAAAATAGACTTTAAATGGAAAACTGTCATAAGACACAAAGAAAAACACTATATATTAATAAAAGTGTCAATCTACCAAGAAGAAAGAACAATCATAAATCTTTATTGACCTAACCAGCATACCCCAAAATACATGAGGCAAACACTGACAAAATTAAGGGGAGAAATAGACACCTCTACAATCATAGTGGGAGACTTAATGCAACACTTTTAATGATAAACAGGATATCTCAACAGAAGATCAATAAAGACACATATATTATGAATAATATGTTAAAGGAACTAGACCTAATGGACATATACAGAACATTGCACCCCCAAACAGCAGGATATATTTTCTTCTCAAGTGCAAATGGAATATTCCCCAGGAGACACCCCATTTTAGGTCATAGAATGTCTCAATGAAATTAGAAAGCTTGTAATTATACAAAGTACTATCTCTGACCAAAATGGAAGGAAGCAGGAAAATAAATAATGGGTAGGGAACTGGAAAATTCACAAATATATAGAAGACAATCAACTGGAGTCAAGGAGGAAATTTCAAGAGAAATAAATAACTATCTTGAAGTGAATGAAAATGAGAACACAACATATAAAAACATATGGGATGCAGCTAAAGCAATGCTGAGAGGAAAATTTATAGCCCTAAATGCCTACATTAAAAAAGAAGAAAGAGCTGAAATCAGGACTTAACTGTACATCTGGAAGAACTGCAAAAGAGAACAGCAAACTAATCTCAAAACAAGCAGAAAGAAAGAAAGAAAGAACAAAGATTATAGCAGAATTAAATGAAATTGAGAATAAAAAATAGAGGAAATTAACAAATCAAAAGCTGTTTTTTGAAATTAATAAAATTGGTAAGACCTGAGCTAGAATAACAAAGTAAAGAAGAGAGAAGATGCTAATAATATCCAAAATAACAGAAGGGACATCACCACTGACTCCATAGAAATAAAGGGTATCATAAAAGGATACAATAAAAATTTGTATGCCAACAAGTTGGACAACTAAGTTGAATTGGAAAAATTTCTAGAAACACACAAGCAACCTCCACTATGAAAGAAGAAATAAAAGACCTCAAGAGACCAATTACAAGTAATGAAATTGAATCAGTCATCAAAAATGATCCCAAACATGAAAATCCCAGAACCAGAAAGCTTCACAGGTGATTTCCACCAATTATTCTGAAAATAACTAACACTAATCTTGCTCAAACTCTTCCAAAAAAATCGAAGAGGAGGGATCATTACCTAACTCATTCTATGATACCAACTTCACCCTGATACCAAAACCACATAAAGACCCTAAAAGAGAAAAATTACAGATTATCCTCTCTAATGAACTTAGGCCCAAAATTCCTCAACACAATACTTGCAACTTGAATCCAACAACACACCAAATGAATTATACACCATGAACAAATGGGTTTTATACCAGATGTGCAAGGATGGTTCAACATAAGAAAATCAGTATCAATGCAGAAAAGGTGTTTGAGAAAATTCAACATCCTTTCTTGATAAAACATTTTTGAAATATAGGAATAGAAGGAAACTTCATCACATGAAAACCCACAGCTAGGATCATACTTGATGGTGACAGTCTAAATGTTTTCCCCCTTAGATCTGGAACAAGACAAGGATGCCCATTGTCACCATTCCTATTAAACATTGTGTTAGAAGTTCTCACTAGAGCAGTGTAGCAATTTGATATTATTGATGAATTCCAAAAAGTAATATTGGATTATATTTGTAAACTGGTTTTTTCCTCTGGGCATATTAGAGTGTATTGGATTCAGAGGTTTTACTTTTACTTGATTAAATGATAATTAAGGCTTTGATTGGGCCATGTCAATAGGGCATTGCATACCTGCCCCCTTGGTGGGCAGGGACTGACAGAGAAACCACACCACAGAGAAGGGAGTTTGGAGTTTTTGAGCTGGAGCCCCAGGAAGTAAGTACACAGAGGAGCTTAGTCGGAAGGAAAGAGAAAAGGCCCCAGGAAGAGAAACAAGCTGTTCACTTGATAGTCTACAGCTGGTCTTGTGGAGCTAGCAGAGGAGTTGAGCCCAGAGAGAAGCAAGCCCTGGGAAGACAGGAATCCAGGAAGCCTGAACCCTCACAGATGATACCAGCCATTTTGCTCCAACACATAACAGTAGACTTTGGTGAGGGAAGTAACTTATGCTTTATGGCCTGGTAACTGTAAGCTTCAACCCCAAATAAATACCCTTTATAAAAGTCAACAAATTTCTGGTATTTTTTCATCAGCATCCCTTTGGCTGACTAACACAAACACTTAGGCAAGAAAAGAGATAAAAGGCATCCAAATTGGAAAGGATGTAGTAACACTTTCACTATTTGCAGATGACATGATCCTATATATAGAAAGTCCTGAAAAATTTGCAGCAAAGCTGTTAAAGCTGATAAACATTCAGTAAAGTGTCCAGATATAAGATCAACACAAAAATCAGTAGTGTTTCTTTACATAAAGAGCAATTTGAAGAGAAAATCAAGAAAAAAAATTCCATTTACAATAGCAACTAAAAGGATCAAATATCTAGGAATAAACTTAACTAAAATTGTAAAGGACTGGTACACACAAAACTACACAACATTGCTAAAAGAAATCAAAGAAGACCTAAATAAATGCAAGGATATTCCATGTGCATGGATTGGAAGACTAACTATCATTAAGATGTTCATTCTACCCAAACTGATTTACAGTTTCAATGTAAGCTCAATAAAAATTCCAACTGTCTTTTTTACAGAAATGGAAAATCCAATTATCAATTTATTTGGAAAAGTAACAGGCCTTGAAGAGCCAAACTAATTTTAATTTTTAAATATATATTTTTATTTTTTTAAAGATAGCTAGATTACACAAATGTTACCCCAAAAAATACAGGGATTCTGATATGCCCCGCTACCCACACCTCCCACATTTTCCCATATAAACAACATTCTTCATTAGTGTGGCTCATTCATTGCAATTGATAAATGTACTTTGGGGCATTGCCACTGAGCCTGGATTATAATTTACATTATAGTTTACACTCTCTCCCACACAATTCTGTAGGTTATGGGAAGATATATAATGGCCTATATCTGTCATTGCAATGTTATTCAGGATGATTCCCAAGTCCCAAAAATGCCCCCGTATTACACCTGTTTTCCCTCTCCTTGCCCTCAGAGCCTCCAGTAGGCACTGCCTCTACACCAATCTTATAATTTCTTCCATTGTTGGAATCATTATAAGTCTACAGTAGAATACCAGTAACTCCACTCTAGTCCACAGTTCATTCCCCAATCCTGATGATTCTGGGATGGTGACATCCACTCCACCTCTAATTGAGAGGGGACTTTTATCTCATACAGCCAATGGATGAGACTCTCTTGCTTGCAGTTGTAGGCTCTGTCATTCCCTTGGTATGGTGGTTGTCCATCCTCACGTCCTTCTTAGTTGTCCTGGATGAATCCAATGAACTGGAGAGTAGATCTAGCAACTCAGCTAAGGCTCAAGGCTCAGCTAGCATATGGACAGTCCAAAGATTTAAGTTTCTTGAATGTACATTTATCAATTACAGCATCACCTATAGGTTCAAATAGAAGGGACAGATAAGCCATGTGTAGGGAAGCCATAACTGAGTCCAACTTTATCCTCTCAGGAGCACAAACTCCAAAGTAGGGCCCATTGGCAAGGCACCAAACTCCAGAGCTATCTGTCCTGACCATAGGACCTGGGTGTCTCCAGAGCCCTCAGGAGCCCCACTATTTGGGGTAGTATTTACTTTGGCAGTCTATGAGATCCTGCTGAGATGTGCATAAGCGTTACATCTGGGATGACCTCCCGACTCCCTTTGAAGTCTCTTAGCCATATAAACTCATTTGTCTTTACCTTTTCCCCCTTTTGAGGTCTTTTTCCAGTTGCATTGCTAGTTGGTGCTTGTAAGTAATCCCTCGTTGCCAGGGAGGCTCATCCCCGGGAGTCATGTCCCATGCTGGGTGCAAGGTAATGCATATATATGCTGAATTTGGCTTAGAGAGGCCACATTTGAGCAACAAGGAGGCTCTCAGGAGGTAACTCTTAGGCACCCTATATCACTAGGCTAAATTTCAATTTCAAGAGCAAAGGCTCATAAACATTGTCGTCAGTATCAAGGGCTTATCAATGAACTATCCTCCTTCGTTAGTCATTGCCCCTGTACTTGGGGGATTGTTGCTGTTCCATTAGAGAATGTAGCAGAGCTCTCCAGGATGGGAATTCAATATTATTTCGGTTATTGTGTGAATCTCCATCCACTGTGATAATGCCCCACAAACATTTGAACACATTTGAACCTTATATGTATGTCCAGGTGAACTTCCTCCCATGTATCCCCCATCCCTGACACCCCACATCAATGATCCTCCCTGCCCCAGTTGTAACCCTTCTGAGATCCAAAGCTTTGTCAATAATGAAGCCAATAAAATAGCCAAATATGATTAATAGGAAAATGAAATAATAATGATAGGTTTAAATATAAGAAATAAAATAAATAAAAAAATTTTAAAAACTAACAATAAAATAAAATTTAAAAATTAAGATATTAAAAACATAATGAAAAATATTAAAAAAAAATTTTTTTTTGGCATTTTGTCTTTCATCACTGTAATATCTGTTGTCCTGTATGTACAGTAACATTTTTTTCTATTTATCCCCCAGTGTCATACTTTTTTTCATTTTGTTTTCAAAGAAGTTTTAGGTCACAGTAAAGTCACATACAGAATACAGGAGACTCCCATATACCCAACATCCTTCCCTTCCAGTATTAATATCTTTTTATATGTGAATGGTACATTTGTTACAACTGATATACAAATAGTGAAACATAGCTACTAACCATTGTCAATGGTTTACATTATGGTTTACATTTTAAACCGTACTCTTTTATAAATTTTGATGGTATTTAACATGGCCTGTATCCATCATTGCAAGATCATGTAGAACACTTTCATTGCCCACTAAATATCCGCTGTTCCATCTATTCTATTCCTCCGTCCCCCTCCCCTCGTTGCTTATGGCAACCACCTGGCTTCACTCCTTGGTTGACAAGATTCATAGTTACTTGCAAAAACACCAAGGTCTTGACACACTGGTTTGTCCTTCCTATTAGGAAGACCCCATGCTCTCAAGAGACTGTCGCCCCTCTGTTTGAGAACATATTGGTCCTCCCTAGGATGGGAGTCCAACTCCTTCCTGCTCATTATGTGGGTCTCCATCCACTGATACAACACATTATGACAAAATGATCACTCGCACACTCCCTAGAAGCCTGCCCCAGGTGCTCCCTGTCCTGAATGTCCCCTCATCCAACACTCAAACCAGTAACTCTTCCTTGTCGTATTGCCATAAGAGTGTTCCCAACTTTGTACTTTGAACCACATGCCTGCCAATACCCAGTGTTCACCTGGCCTCTCCTCCAGCCCTCCCCCCAGTTCCATGGACCTTCCAACCCACCTTCCCCACTCTACACCCCTTAAAAAAGAAAAACAAAGTTGGAGGATTCATGCTATCTGACTTTAAAGCATACTACAAAGCTACAGTGGTCAAAACTGCATATTGATGGCAAAATATTAGATATATAACCAATGGAACATAATTAAGAGCTCAGAAATAGAACCATAAATATATGGCCAACTGATATTCAATAAGACTGCCATGTCCAGGTAACTGGGATAGATTAGTTTCTTCAACAAATGGTGCTGGGAGAACTGGATATCCATATCCAAAAGAATGAAAAAGTATCCCTATCTCATGTCCTATATAAAAATTAACTCAATATGGATCAAAGACTGAAATATAAGTGCCAGGATCATAATGCTTCTGGAAGATAATGTAGTGAAGCAGCTACATGATCTTGTGGTAGGCACTGATTTCATAAACTTTACACCACAGCATGACTAATGAAAGAACAAATTGTTAAATGGGACTTCCTCAAAATAAAAAACTTTTGTGCTTCAAAGGAGTTTGTCAGTGAAGTAAAAAGGCAGCCTACTCAATGGGAGAAAATATTTGGAAACCACATAACTAATAAGGTCTAATACCAGCATATATAAAGAAATCCTACAACTCAATTATATAAAGACTAACAACCCATTTAAGAAATGGGCAAGAGACCTGAACAGATCTTTTGGTCAAGGTCTTTTTCCAAATGCATTACTGGTCAGTGCTTGGTAAGAATCCCATGGTAGGAAGCTTTTCCCCCAAAAGGGGGAAACATTAAATAAAAAAGAGTTTTTGTGGCTAAGAGATTTCAAAGTGAGGTCATTCCAGAGGTTATACTTATGCAGGTCTCAAGAAGATTTCAAACTTCCGCAGTAAACAAAGACTCCAACAAGAGTGCTCCTGAGAGCTCTAGGAACATCAGGAAACCAAAAGGCAAGGCACACAGCCTCATGAAATCAATACCCCCTCAACAGAACCTATTTAAGAATAGATGATAATCTATTTCCCCAACATAACATAGTTAAACTCATCAATAATTCCCCTACATGTGATTCTTCTACCCTTATGTTTGAACCTATTATTTTTAATATACCCATTAAATATATGTCTCAGAAATGTATTTTCAGATTGTTCGTATGCCAATTGAATCTCAACAGAGTTGTGGCCAAGTCCTACTCTCCAGTTCTTCAGGCTTGTCTAGAAAAACAACCAAATGATAATGAGGACAAGTCCCATCCCAAAATCAAGGAGTATCTATAACTGCAAGCAAAACATTTTTTCCCATCGGCCACATAATATCTAAGTCTCCACTCAGTGTGAAGCAGTCAAAACAGACATCATCCCAAATTCCTAAAGATGAATGAGCAAACATAAGGGAGGAGTGTAACCACAGATCAAAGTTGATTTATTTTTATTGTGGTTTTTAGCTAGTGTTAATGGAAGAACTTGTAACATTGATATAAAGTGTGTGATTGTCAGGAATTAAGAAGGGAGGGGGAAGGATGAATAGGTAGAACATAGGACATATTTAGGGCAGTGAAATTATTCTGTATGATACTGCAATGACAGACACTTGACATTATACATTTGTCAAAGCTTATAAAAATATACAGCACATATCATAATGTAAACTATAGGCTTTGTTTAGAAGTAATGCTACAATATTGGTTTATCAATTGTAACAAATGTCCTATGCTAATGTAAGATGTTAATAATAGGGTGTATTATTCAGGGTTCTCTCAGGAAACAGAACCAACAGGAGATATCTGTAAATAGTACTAGGTTTTATAAAATTCTCTCATGTGATCATGGGGATACACAAGTCCAAATTCTGCAGGGCAGGCTGAAAACCAGGGCCTCCAACATAGGTCCTTGATGAGTTCCCAGGAGATGCTGGCTGTCTGAAGTAGATTCAGGATTCTCTCTCTGAATGCTGAAATAACTTCCCCTTTTAAGGCCTTCAACTGATTGATGAAATGTCACTCATTGCTGATGGCAGTCTCCTTAGTTGGTTGTAGATGCAACCAGCCATCTTTGCAATCAACTCACTGATGATTAAGGTCCATGAAATGCCCTTGTATTGCAATCAGTCCAGGGCTTCCTTCACCAAACAACTGTGCACCATTACCTGGCTGAGTTGACACTTTAGCCTTGCCATCACAGTATACTCTTTGTCAACATGGCACAATACACATCATCTTGAACCATATTTAGTCTCTAAACAAAACCAATAGCATATATAGATAGATAGATAGATAGATATAGATAGATAGATATACAAATAGATATAGATACATACATAGATAGATTAGATATAGATATAGATGTAGATAAGGATATATATCTGCCTAACAATATTCAACTGTCTTGCGTACAGTCAGAAACATACTAATTCCCTCCAGAATAGGATGCAAGTCCTTGGGTAATATTCACTCTTAAACTTGACATCCTTAAATACTATGACATGAAACTAATACAACATATGTCATATTATAAGGGAAAAGTTTAGGGAAGAAAACAATGATATTCGTTCTATGTACATATAGACACATAGTCATAACAAAACAAGGAAGAAATATTCATGACCATTATGTCCTTGTTTCTGTAACTGGTCATGTAGTTGAAGGTCATATTTATCACTACCTTCTTCCACTACTCATTTCATGTTCCCTTTACTCTGAGCAACCACCTCAGCTGGCAATGATTCTTTGCCTGGTAGGGTGCCCCAAACTTTCATTCCTGAAGATTCAGGGTCAATGTTAGTCCTGCTTGGATTGGATTGTTGCAATTTTCCATAGACTTTAATCAAAGGGCATGACAGTACTAAGCGATGCCCTAGAGGATCGCCTGTATTCCAGACAAACTGGTCTTTACCTCCATTGTGAAGGTGCAGTCCCATTTCCCTTTGATAAGATCAATCACTGCAGCCAATACAGTATTTCTTTTCTTTGCCTGTTGATTCAGAGTCACAAGGAACCCAAAGTGGCCAGGTGGCAGTCTTAACTTCCAGTTAATTGGAATCATTGTTGTGTTCCCTGGTGGAAGCACTCCTCCTTTTGGAACTAAGACCTGTAGACCAGCAGAGCTTAAGGATGCAGGGAAGGGAAGCAAGAATTTTCCTAGTGGATCACTAGGGATAATAGTAAGTGGTATCACTCCCATTTCCAGTCCTTGATTCCTGGACCTGTGAATCCTGGCTATTGGAGAAACAGGACCATAGAGTGGATGCTGATTTAGAGCATACACAGCCTCCTAGAGAACATTGTCCCAGCCTTGCAAGGTATTGCCACCTAGTTGACAGCATAAATGAGTCTTCAAAAGGCCATTCAACAGTTCTATCAATCCAACTACTTCAGGATGATGGGGAATATGGTAACATCAGTGAGTTCATGAGCATATGCCCTTTCCCACACACCATTTGCTGTGATGTGAGTACCTTGATCAGAAGTAAAGCTGTTTGGAATGCCATGGAGGTGGATAAGACATTTTGTAAGTCCATGGATGGTAGTTTTGGAAGAAGTATTGTTTGCAGGGAAAGCAAACCCATATCTGGAGTATGTGTCTCTTCCAGTTAGAACAAATCACTGCCCCTTCAATGATGGAAATGGTCCAATGTAATCAATCTGCTACCAGGTTGAAGGCTGATCACCTCAGAATGGTGCCATGTCAGGGACTGTTTGTGGGTCTCTGTTGCTGGCAGATTGGACACTCAGGAGTGTTTGTAGCCAAGTCAGTTTTTATGATGGGAATTCGATGTATGAGCAGCATGATATCATTAATATAACATAACCAGAGTGATGTCTTGTGGGAGAAAGAGATGATCAAGTTTCCCTGCAGACAATATTACATCTTAGCATTGGAGAGTTGGTATATCCCATAGGTATGACAGTGAAGGTATATTGCAGGTCTTCATCTGAAAGCAAACTGGTTTTGGTGGTCCTTAATAACAGCAATTGAGAAAAAAGCATTTGCCATATCAATAGCTACATGTGAGGTACCAAGTGATGTATTGATTTGTTCAAGCAATTATACCACATCTGGAACTCCAGCTGCAATTGGAATCACCACCTGATTAAGTATATGATAATCTCTTGTCATCCTCCAAGAGCCATCTGTTTTCTACATATGCCAAATAGGAGAGTTGAGTGGGGGATGTAGTGGGAATCACCACCGAATCCAGTATTGCTTTTGATTTACTATTTTACTAGGTAGGGGAAGTTCTAGTGGCTTCCACCTGACATTTCCTACCATAATAGCCCTCACTCTGCAAGTCAGGAATCCAATGTGACTATTCTGCCAGTTACTACATATGTGTATTCCAATTATATAACCACAGAATGGGGTCTGTGTCTGGGGACCCACTGGACCCATTGTGAGATGGACCTGAACCAAAACTCCATTGATCACCTGATCTCCATAAGCCCCTTCTCTGACTGGTGGACCTCAGGATGTTTTGGGTCTCCTGGAATTAATGCCACTTCTGAGACAGTGTCTAATAATTCCCCAAATGTCTGATCATTTCCTTTGCTCCAATGCACAGTTACCCTGGTAAAAGGTTTCTTTGGGGAAAGCTGGGAGGAAGATTAACAGTATACATTTTTGGCAGTGCAACAGAATCCTTCCTGAAGAGGACCTGGCCCTTCCCTCATTCAAGGGGCTCTGGGTCTGTAAACTGTCTCAAGTCTGGGTATTGATTAAGGGATCGTGGCTCTCTGCTTCTGTAATTCAAGTTAGTGTTTTGTTCACTTGACCTAGAACACTTCTGCTTATACAGATCAAGTAGGAATTTAGTAGACTACAAATATACTTCACTTCTAGGTACCCCATAATCTATTAGCCAACACCATAGCTCTAGGTGGCTCAGACTCTTTTGATTGGTGCTTTGAGTTTGCCTTTCATTGTGCTAGACATGCCCACTTTGTCTTTGGCCATTAAGTGTTGCTACTTGGCTTCTGCCAGCCCTGGATCCTATCATCCCCATAGTGTTTAAGGATTCTAGTTCCATGACAGAAGTTCCCACAGTAATAGCTGGACTATGGAAAAAAGCAACCACAGAGCTCTTCAGGGAAGATGGAGTTAGTCTCGTAAATTTATTCCTCACATTCCTGGTTAAAGGTGTGTCCTCTGGACATTCCTGGGCTGTGTGGACAGTTCTTAAATGGCGAATCCACTTAAGAGAGCAATCCAACCTCTCTAAGCCTTTGGATCCCCTCATCTACAGTATACAAGGGTAAATCAGGCCACTCGATTTCAGCCATTCTAGGCCATCTTTGGGTCCATGTTTCAGCCAACCATCTGAACAAACTATTAGAGCCCTTTCTAACCTCTCAAGCTACAGCATTGCATCCAGAATCTCTGGTTAGTGGGCCCATATCAATAAATTCAGTCTGATCCAATTTTATATTTCTTCGACCATTATCCCATAATCTGAGCGTCCCTTCCCACACATAACTTCTGCCTATATAAGTTGGAAAACTCATGCAGTTCTTTTAGAGTGTAGCATGCTTCCTCATGGTTCACACTTTGTTCTTCACTTTTGGGGCTTGTTGGGATTTTAGTCTAGGTATAGGTCTGGGAAAGAAAAGGGGTGGTGGGGTTGGGTAAGGAGAAAAATTAGAAATCTCTTTCAAGCTACTGATCTCAGGGCACTCCTTTGCCTTTCATGTGGTGAGACTGGGTTAATCTTTTCAAGTGGGGTTGTAAGGCAGACTCCTCAGAGCAGGGTGGAGGTTGGGTGGTGGTTTCTTCAGGGCAGGGAGGAAGTTTAGACCTCTTGGGGCAGGTTGTAAGTTGGGCAGTGCAGGCTTGCAGTTGAGTTGTACCTGCCTCAGGGCAGGAAGGTCTGTACTCCTTGGGGCAGGCTGGAGTTTGGGCTTTCCAGGCTTCAGGTTGGGTGGTACCTGAGTTGGAGCAGGGAGGCGGTCCAAACTCCCTGGGGCATGCTGGAGGCTGGGTGATGCAATCTTGACATTGGGTTGTCTCCACAGGGCAGACCACTACAGTTTTATCTGGCAAAATCTCAGCAGAATCTAGGATTTCAAGGTCTCCACTGATGTCATCATCAATCCAAATGTCTCCATCCTAATCCTCAGGGTTCCACTCTTTTCCAATCAACGCCCTCACTTTAACAGCAGACACCCGGCAAGTTTGAGATTTTAGTTTCTGTTGTAATTCTGCTTCTTGTACAATGAGACCATGTGTCTGGTTTTCAGAGATCTCAAGTCTGTGTCTGCAGGAAACAAGATTTTCTTTCAGAGCACACATTGAAACTTTCACATCAATCATGTGGTGTTTAAGTTGCAAATTTGAAGACTTCAGCTCATCCCTTTCTTTTGTATCTGTATCCAGCATATTTAGGAAAAGCGAGCCAAAATCATTGTACCTTTTAATGCTAAAAACTCTGTTAAGGTGTTAAAAACACTCTCACCCAGATCCATGCCTCTTATAAGCACAGGAGTAGTCCTATCCAGTGGTGATATTTTGTGTATCTCTATTGCAAACTCACACCATGGATTGTCAGTGGCCTCTTGATTATTGGAAAGGGAGTCATTAGTGCCCTTGAACTCTAATCAAATCAAAGTAGAGAGCCAATTGAAAAATTCCCAGAACCAATTCAGAAATACCATTTTTAAGATTCTGTTTTTCAAGAACTACTCCCAGTACCAAATTGTATTATCCAGAGTTCTCTAGGGAAACAAAACCAACAGGAGATATCTGTAAATAGTATGAGATTTTATAAAATTCTCTCACACACAAGTCCAAATTCTGCAGGGTAGGTTGAAAACCAGGGGCTCTGATGAAGGTCCTTGATGAGATCCCAGGAGACACTGGCTGTCTGCAGTAGAGATCAGGATTCTTTCATTGAATGCTGAAATCTCTTCCCCTTTTAAGGCCTTCAACTGATTGATGAGATGTCACTCATTGCTGATGGCATTCTCCTTGGTTGATTATAGATGTAACCAGCCATCTATGCAATCAACTCGCTGATGATTAAAGTCCATGAAATGCCCTTATATTACAATTGGCCTAGTGCTTGCTTGACCAAACAACTGTGCACCATTACCTGGCCGAGTTGACGCATTAGCCTTACCATCGCATAGGGGAACCTATGTATGTGGGTAGGGGGATTATATAGGAATTCCCTACACTTTCAGTGTAATTTTTCTATAAATATAAAACTTGTCTAAAAATAAAATTTATTAAAAGGTAAGTAGGTTTGAGGTTATCAAGGGATGAGGACAAGGGAGAAGGAGAATTTGTTACTTGGGGATATAGACTGCACAGTTTGGAAATTTTAAAATGAGATTAATTTAAAATACAATGAAATTCAAAAACAAAAACAACCAATGTGAGCATTTGCTACTTCCAATGGCTTACAGGCATGTCGGTGTTGCAGTTTGATATTATTGATGAATTACAAAAAAAATATTTGATAATGTTTGTAAACTGGTCTGTTCCTCTGGGCATGATAACCTTTGATTGTATTACATTTAGCTGAGATGTCTTTGGTTAAATTATGTTAAGATTAGACATGATTCAACGATGTCATTAGAGTATGTAGAGTTGAGTCCTCACACTCTTGGTAGACTGATAAAACAGACTCTCATTTGGAAGTAGACACACAGAAGAATACAGAGGAATAGAGACATCTCATTAGACACAGTAGAGGCCCCAGGAGGAGAGATGAGCCTGATAGTCTACAGCTGATCTTGTGAAGAAACCATAGCAGCTGAGCCCAGAAATAAATGAGCCCTGGGGAGAGAGATGAGCCTTATGCCTGCCTACAGCTGAGATCAGAAGAATCTGGGACCAGCCTTAAGAGGAAGAAGGCTGAAACCTCGCAGACATAGCCCACCATCTTGCTTCAACATGTGGCAAATGACTTTGGGTAAGAAAGTCTTCTTATGGTACCTTGAGTTGGATGATTTAGGGCCTTGTGACTGTAAGCTTCTACCCAAATAAATACCCTTTATAAAAGCCACCAGAGTCCTGGTACTATGCATCAGCACCCCTTTGGCTGACTAATAGAGTCAGGATTAAATGCCTTAGTTGCATCAAATCACACAGTTCAAGCCTGTGGCCCTCAATTAGTTCTAGTTATCTTCTCCTCCCTCTTCAAGGGCTTTATGATGTAATTCACATGCCATAAAATTCACCCATTTTAGTTTCTTTTTGGAATAAGCAAATGTTTTGGTAACGGATGGTGGTGATGGTAACATAACATTGTAAACCCCATTAACAGCACTGAAAAACAGATCTGAATGGGATTAAAAGTGGCAATGTTAGATTATATAGTAACAGAATAAAATTTTAAAAAAATTCCTTGGAACTGCACTACACAGTAAACACTCAGTTAAACTATGGTCTATGGTTAACAATGCCATTATAAAAATGTGCTTTCATCAATTGTATCAAATGTTCCACACCAATGTAAGGTTTTAATAATAGGGTGGTATATGGGGATCCTGTATTTTATGCAAGATTTTTCTGTGTACCCACAACTTTAATAAAGAAAAAAAATCACTCCCTCTAAAAAGCAAAAATCCAGGACTGAAGCAAGATGACATTATACCAGAAATTGAGAAAGTGCCCTAAAAATGATGGGATCATATCAAAAAGACCAAGGAACCAGCTTAAAAGAGTTTTAACTGGATGAAACATGGAATATTTGAGAACCAAAGTAAACAATGGCAATAATGTATTATAGGTCATTAAGTTTTGTATATTGTTACATTTTATTTCCCTTCTTAGCATATCAATTATACTTATTTTTGAAAATGTTTTACTAGTTTTCCTAGAGTTTTAAACATACATTTTATTTTATTTTTTATTTTTTTATTTTTTAAACATACATTTTAAAGTAATCTGATTTCACCTTCAAATAATGTTATACCACTTCCCATGTAATGCAAGTGTCTTATAAGAGAGTATTTCCAATTTTACCCTTCCATTTCTAATGGCATTGTTGTCATTCATTTCATTTATCCATGTGTTCTAATCACCCAACACATTGTTATTATCATTACTTTAAACAATTATATTTTAGATCAATAAATAACACAAAAAATAAAATATTTTGTTTTATCTTTATTTATTCCTTCTCTGACAACAATCCTTCCTTTATGTAGATCTACATTTCTAACCTATATCATTTTTGCTGTGCTCAACCATTTCTCTTAACATTTTTTGAAGTGTGTATCTGTTGGTAGATGTTATGAAGAATACCCTTAGTTTTTGTTTGTCAAAGAATATCTTTATTATTACTTCATTTTTGAAGGATGAATTTGCTGGATATAAAATTCTAGGTTCTTATTTTTTCTTTCATCACTTTTAATATTATCTCTATTCTCTTCTTGCTTGCATGGTTTCTGATGAGAAGTCTGCTGTAAATCTTGGCTGTTCTGCAGTTCCTGGATGTTTTGTTCTG
>JAQZBX010030494.1:0-26791 GCA_029593785.1 Cabassous unicinctus | reverse complement strand
ATGACTCTCTTTCCAAATTCTGAGGTACTAGGGGTTAGGACTTCAACATATCTTTTGGGGGGACTCAATTCAACTCATAACATAGCCCAGGCTTTTGGCAAAAGTTACATGTGCTGCCATGGAGAATTCAAAGGAAAGGGGGAGTGTTCTCAAGAAGGGGCAGAAAGGGGGCAGCTGACGGAGAGGCTGAAGGTGTGAAGATGGTGAACTCTGAGCCTGCAAGCTGAGGGAGCCCGTTTTCAGCTGGTTGTCAAGGGCCACGGAGGGCGGTCAGAAGAGAAAGAGGGCGTGCAGGTTTAGCCAGGGCTTCTCAAACTGTAACATGCACACAAGTCACCTGGGGATCCTGTAAAGATGCAGAACCTTCAGCAGGATTCTGCATTTCTAACAAGCTCCCAGGAGTTCAGTAAAATAAAATGGCCACCTGCATTGGATGTTGCCAGGAGGGGCCCCTTTCCAAGAAGGGATTTTCCAGGAGACGAAGACAATTGGCCTGCGGGGGCTTTCTGCAGGTAAGCAACACCTGGTGATAAGCCAGCTTTGGTCCAGGAGAGACAGCTTATCAGCACGGACAAGCATCCCATGCTAACCGATGTATACCTGCTCCCCACTTTGTAAGGACTCCCCCCTGTGTAAAATGGGAACTTAGCATCAGCCCATCAGAATGTTTCCTCACTTGCTTCCACATTTCCTCTCTCTAAGCAACCCCATTCCACTCCCTCAGTGGAGCTCTCTTCTGCTTTCTGAATGCGATGCTGCCCGATCCATGAACTGCTCAATAAAGCTGTGAGAGCCTAAACAGATCACACAGGTGATTCTGAGGTGCTGCATGTGTTGAGTAGCAAGGCTGGAGGGGTTCTACAGGGGCAGAAGGACCTGACCTTGATGGGCGGGGAGAGTGGGGGAGTAAGTCTGAGGCTGCCAGGCCTGAGTTCATTACAAAGGCCCTGCCTAGGCCTGGGAGGTCAATACCAGCTGGAAAGGACAGCAGGTTGGCAGGGGAGATGGGGGCACATCACAGACACACTCGCCTCCTACTGAAGCAGGCTAGTAAGATAGGCAATCAATAGATGGATCTGGAGACTGCCAAGAAGTCCACATAGATATCGAAACCCCTAAGATGGCTGCTGGAAGACCCTCATGAATGAAATTCCCTCTGGAAGCCAGAAGTCCCAGATATTCTCCAGGGACATTATCATTGGGCCCTCCTAGGGGATTGATGAGTGGGGTAATCAATCAAAACAGCAAACAGCTGGGACTCCTGCCATGCCATTAGCAAAGGGGTGGAATAATTAATGGTTTAAAAGCAGGTGCAAAGGTCCCTCCTGCTCTCTCTCCCAAGCCTCTCTTGGCTTCTGCACCCTGCTCTCACCGTGTCCCCCCTGCATAAAATAACATGCAAGTAAAACCTGGGCATTTATAATCTATAATGGGAAATTATAGTCTATAAATCAGCCCTTTTATCACTCTTCAGCCCCTTCCTCTCTACCAGGGACCCGTGATCTGTTATTTTCTCCCATTTCTCCTCCCTCTCTACCTTATAAATTACTGGCCTAACTAACCCAGTGTGCTCTGAAATTCATTTCTGCAGCATAAGTCAAGAACCTAGACAAAATCCAGTAACACTACCAGTTACCTGGTGCCAGCCCTGACAAGGCTTTCAATATTTTTTTCTGGTCCAAATTGCTCCAGGTACAGGCAGACTGAAGGGTTGCTGGCAGTACAACTGTCTGGCCTCACCCACTGCACACTGCCCTTGCTTTGCATTCCATGGCACCCAGGATAGATGGATATTTGATGATCTGCACTGGTGAACCCGTCAAGGGGCAGGGTAGGAGTGGGGTTCTCAGTTTGGGCTTCCATACTACCCCTCACCACTCCCCTCCACTCTGCTCTCAAACCCCAAGCCAGCCTTGGTCCCCGACATCTTCCCTACACATCAGCCCTTCAATAGTGGCTCCTGGGGGGTGGTAAACAGGCACCTACAGACAACCTTTCCCATAGAGACAGTCTGAAATGGTGGGTAGGTAGACTGCACTTTGAGTCTATTTAACCAATAAAAACGGTGGAAACGGGGGAGCTGATGTGGCTCGAGCAGTTGAGTGCCAGCCTCCCACATGGGAGGTCCTGGGTTCAATTCCCAGTGCCACCTAAAGAAGGCAGACAATGAGCAAAAACAATGAGCAAACAGTGAGCAGACAACAAGCAAAAACAAAATGAGCAGAGTGGATGTGCAGTTGAGAGCCCCCCTCCCACATGGGAGGTCCCAGGTTCAGTTCTCGGGGCCTCCTAAAGAAAAAACAAACAAAAAACAAACAAACAGAAAATGAGCAGACAACAAGCGCAAACAAGCAAAAAACAATGAGCAAAAACAACAAGCAAACAAACGAGGGAGCCATCTGGGAGAAGGGGAGGAAACAATGGAAACAACTCGTATTTAAAGGAACACTTCCTATTATTGGCCCCCTTTCATGGATAAGGAGATTGAGGCAAAGAGAAATAACTTGCCCACAATCACTCAGTTAGAAAGTGGAGCTGGGGTTCAAACCCAAGCATTCTGTTTCTAGCTTCTGTTCTGCAAAGAAGCTATACTCCCTGTAAACAGGAAAATCGCATCATATGTGACTTTTCAATCTATGTAATCAGCCAGAGAAAGAGAGAGGACAATTTTAAAAGTGCAGGCAATTATCTGCCATTCTTTCTAGCCATGCCCAGGAGAGAGGTGATATCTGGGAGATATAAATCTTGGGTTCCGTTGGTCGAGCTCAATTTCTTCTAGCATCTCAGACTCTCATGGTGTGAACATCTTGGTGCACTGAGTTTTATTCTAGTTAAAGACACATATGTTTTTCAGACAGCACAAATCCTTATACACAAGCCAACTGCCTCATCTGTGCGTAACCCAAGAAACAGCTATCTGTTCCAATGCTGGAAGAAAAGCTGGTGCGTGGGACTTATTGAAAGATATGGTGGGTGTGACTTCACTATGGTATTAGTTCTACTGGTGATCTGTAGATATATAGTATTTCAAGTCCATATTGGATTGCCTGGGCTAGCCTGGGCTATTGACCATGCTTTAAAACTTCATACTGGGCTCTCTGCTCGTCTATTTCCTGGTCTATCTACCCATCCTTTAAGATCCAGCCCAGGCAGGCCTCATCCCTCCCAGAAGGCTTCCCTGTCCCACTCTAGCTGAAGTGAACGCCTGTTTTCACCCCATAGAATGCATCGTTCTGTAGAGGAAAGGTCTGCTAAGTTATCCAGGTAGGGCCAATTCCCTGAGGTCAGGGAGATGATTTGTATCTCTATAATCCCTGAAGGCTAACACATGCCTGGTTCCTTCCTAATAGACTTTGAACAAGTGTTTTCTGAATGAATATGGAGAATGTCTGAGTGAGCTGCACTTCTGTCTGAGATGACTTTCCTTTCTTCAGCAGGCACACACGCACGGCACTCTGCTATCCAACTTGTACTACACTCGTTTTCACTCTCTGTATGTATATCTATCTACCTACCTACGTACCTACCTACCTATCTATCCACCTCTATACTCAGACTCCTGCTACACATGCTCACACCACACCATACTTCCCCTTCTCCAACACACTTCATTCGAGTTACGACTTGTTCAATATTTATCTTCCTGGCCGGGCTGTGAGGCTCTCGGGGACAGAAACCTCATCTGCTGCCCCCTCCAGCACCTAGCACAACCCAGAAGGCATACAACCAATGTTTGTTTAATCAGTGAACAAACAAATTAATCAGCGGGCAATTATAGTTTTGAGTTCCCCAAAGCTCTTTACAGAAAGGAGCGTATTTGTAAGTGGGTTCTTCCATTTATGGCCAAATACTCTCATTACCACACCCAGGGACGGGACTGGAGTGAGGCAAGGGAGGTGCCAAGATTTCACAACTTAAGGAGGCGCTTGCTCTTGGGTGCCGACCCTGCCCGTGCATGAGCCTGAGAATGAGTGGCTCTTAAACTCTGTGTTCTGGCACTCACTGGTCTCACCCCAGTTCCAGCCCTATTCCCACTCCCTCCTTACACAACTCAGGCCTCTCTTGACGCGGGCAACGGACAACTAACACACCTAAGCAAAAAGCTGGAATTTATTGGCTTATATAATAAAACCACAGGAAGGGCAGGAGAGGAGCAAGGCTTAGGGGCTACTGGAAGCAGGAACCCCAACATTACCAGGACTCTGTTTCCTTTTCTCCATTAACTTCTGCTCCTACTGTGTCATTCCCTCAGACCAGCTTAGCCCATGCAGCAAGAGAAAAAACTGCCTTTTTTTCTGTACCCACATTCTAATGCCTCCCTTACCAGGGAGAAAAGTGGCCTCTGTTGGCCAGTTCCAGTTCAAAAGCCCTAGGGAAGGACTCCAATTGGCTCGGGTTGAGTCACCTGACCACTGCTGGGACCAATCAGAGGGCTGGGGCAATGTGGTGCTCTGGTTGGCTCAGCTGAGATCCCAGGCCACACCCTGAAGCCAAGGGCTGGAGTCCACTGCCAGATGCAGGAAGTGGGGGGCAGCTTAGGTCCTGGGCCCAGGAGAATGCTTGCAGCTGATCAGCCACCCAAATTTGCTTTTACAACATTCCTCCAAAACGCTGAACTCTGACCTAACAGTGACAACACTACTTTCCATACCCTCATGATAGCTTCCATCAGGCTCTAGCAAAATCATTCCATTCCCCTTGAGAGCCTCCTCTTCCCTGACAGCCTCTGGACAGGCTCAGGGCCACTGAGTGGAGGGAAAGGAATGGTTTCACAACCTCTAGCTCTACAGCAGTGATTAGTTCTCAACCAGGAGGAATTGGAATGTCTGGATTCATTTTGGTTGTCACCTTGTGACACTGGGTGCTACCAGCATCTGTATCTCGCGGGTCGAGTCCAGGGATGCTGCTAAGCATCCTACAATTCACAGGACAGCCCCCACCACAAAAAAGATCCAGCCCAAATGTCAGTAGTGTCGAGGTTGAGAAAACCTGCTCTACAGGGAAACCCTTACAATGGTGATAGAAGTTTCTTGAGAACATGGATCCCCACCGCCCCATCTTCACTCACCACTTTTCCTGCCTGCCTGTGTGTTTGGCATATGAAGACAGTGATAGGGTGGGCAACTTTCCCAGACCTCCCCTGTGCTTTGAGGCACCTTCTTTCATTTTCTTTATCTCTCAGGACACGGTGCTAAGACTGCCCAGAGGACAAGGGGGCCCCTGAACCCTGCGGAGGGTGTGCAGAGCTTCTTGGCTTGCACAACACCTGGTCCAAATAAGGCAGGGGAACATTGGAGGCCGGGAGGGAAACTGGGGCTGAGATGAAAAGAAACAGCTGGCCCGCTGTCAAAGGCACAGCCCATCAGGGAGAAGCAGCACGCGTTAGTCATTCTTAGCAACCCACTCAGACCCTCCGAGCGAGCCTTCTCTTCAGAGAATACAGGCGCTTGAGACTGGAGCATTGGGAGGGCACAGCAGCCCAGCCGTTTTAGCCCCTCCTCTCTTTGCACCGTCATCTCCCTGGGTATTCCCAGTTTGCTGGGGATAAGTAGCTGGGACCACAGGAGCCCTGGAGTCAGCTGAACTGGCGGAGAACCCCAGCTCCCATCTGACCTGCTGGGTAGGGGATTTAGCTTCGAAACCTCAATTTTGTCTTCTGTAAAATGGGGGTCATCATATCTCCTGCATAGCGATGTTATGAAATTTATCAAGTAAGAGAAGCCATGCAGTGTGCTTAGTACAGTGCTTTGTTCACAACATAATGTACTATTTCAAAAGTGTTATCTTGACACAGTTTTGAGCATATGGCTAAAAATGCTCAATTTTCCCTAGCAGACAGTTTGCTAAGCCCATACCCCAGCCACCTCCCTGATCCGGTTCTAACTGTCCTGGGCTACAGCACACACCCAACTGCCAGGAACCCCACAGATCAAACATGCAGGAACAGCCTCTTCTCCCACGGAGCCTGCGGAATTATCCAAAATACCCAATCTACCCAGAACACATAATCCACCTTGCTTGCCACACATAAGGGCCTCTAGCTTGCTGATCCCTTGTCCCTGGGCACAAACCCCTGTGTGGTTCTACGTGGCAGCCTTCTCGTTTGGGGCCGCAGGTAACAAAGAGTTCTGCCTTTCATCTATGTGAATATCTTTGTGCTGTGGCCTACCATCCAAAGAACATATGATCACGCCTTACATCAAATAATTATAAACACACAGTAGGTCCTCAACAAATGTCCCCAGATATCGTGGCTGCTGTAATTATTACAAAGGGCTGGCCAGGTTGTACAGGGCTGGGGTAGACCAGTGGTAGTTCTTTCTTCCTCTGAGATGCAGTGGTCCTTAAACTTCAGTGTGCTTGGGAATCACCTGGAGGACTTACTAAAACAGATTGTGGGGCCCCACCCTCACGGGTCCCAATTCATTTGGTCCAGGATGGGGCCTGAGACTTTGCATTCCCGATGAGTTCCTAGATGCAGAGGTGCTGGTATGGTTTTGAGTTCTCATTCAGCAGCGCTTGGCCCTGGCTGCACATGAGAATCACAAGGGAGCTTTCTAACCCCCAGAGGTTCTGATTAAAGTGGCTTGAGGTGTGGGCTCAAAGTGGCTTGAGGTGTGAACATCAGCGTTTTTTGATGCTCCCCGAGTTTTCCCCATGTGTAACTGGTGAAGACGATGGTGCCAATGGCTGTGCGGGGCAGTGGGCAGTGCTTATGATGTCTGGACTTTGGAGAAGGGGCCTCTGACAGCTCAGCCACGCATCTTCCCATGGGAGGATCTAGCCCAGCCCCCACACTCAGCTGATAATTTTCTTCCTTTGGGTTCCTTCTCTCAGCCTGGCCTCATTTTTTTCACCTCAGCCATCTCTGGGGTAGCCACGTCTGGGCCCTGTGGGTTTCCCACCCAAAACCTCAGCCCCAAGGCCTGGGCCAAGGTGGAATTTCTGAGTCCGGGCCTCTCTGTGTTGTGCTTCCAGGGTCAGGACCACGGCCGTTGACCACCGGATCCCTGTGGACACCAGGGCTCTACCTGTTGCAGTAACAGGGTGATTCCTCTGCCCTCTGCCCACCCCTGGGCCCAGGGCGGTGGCTCACGCCTCGGCCTCAGATTTACCAGTGTCTGCTTTCTCCTGGCCTAGGCCAGGGATCCGGCCTTCTGTTGCCGGCCCCTTCCTGAGCCCTGTCATGTCCTAGGCGTTAATTTAAAACATCAGCAAGACCATGAGAGGTAAAGAATTCCATTTAAATGTCAGAAAGGGACCCTCCTTACCCTTTGATGTTCACAGCACAAACAGATCTTCAGAGGGTGTAATACTTACCTCAGCTCCTAGGCTTGGCTCCATAAAAGAAAAAAAAAAAAAAAAAAAGGTCTATTGTTGGAATGAATAATTGCTAATTAGAACCTTTACCAGGCTGAGAATACTGTGAAATTTTCCCTTCTGCTGCTGCACCCAGGTTTACCACCTGTGCCGCACCAGCAATTTAGTTTCCCACTCCCACTGCCCCCAGCCTCGTCCTCCATGATAATCACTCAACACAGCTGGGAGCCTTAGGAAATAAACTCAATTTCCAACTGCCCCAAGGGATGGAGGTAGGTGGTGATTTTTTTCTTATAAATTATTTCCAACATATTTCCAACTCTTAGCGGGGACTTTGTCTCTTTGTCTATGGTGTATCCAGACCAGGCCAACTCCTTCCATATTAGTCAGGATATGGTAGGCTATGCTGCTGTAACAAATACACCCCCACATCTCAGAGGCTTAACCCAATAAAGGTTTACTTCTCACAACGTTAAATCTGATGCAGGTTAGGCATTCTTCATCCTGAAGCTACGCTGTCACCAGGTCAGAGGAAGAGAGGGATGGAGAAGGCACACCAGCTCCTAACTGCTCTGGTCTGTAAGCAACACACGTCATTTCTGCTTCTGGTTGCTTGACCCAAATTCCGTTCTATTCTATTCTATTCTATTCTATTCTATTCTATTCTATTCTATTCTATTCTATTCTATTCTGTTCTGTTCTGTTCTATTTTTCTTTAGGAGGTACCAGGGATTGAACCTGGGACCTCTTACATGTGAAGAACATGCTCGACCACTGAGCTACACCCACTCCATTGACCCAAATTTTAGTCGTGTGGCCCCCACCTAATTGTAGGAAGGGCATGCAGTATTTCACAAGCACTAATTGTCTCCTATACCTTCCCTTCCAGGGAAGGCATGCTGCTTTCATGATGCTGCCCTGGATTCCCCAGGAAGAACAGTCTTTGGGGGATACTCTTACCCCCTCCAGATCCATACTCTGTCTTTCTGTGACCTGGAATCCACTGGTGTCTCTGCCCTTTGACTTCCAGTGTGGTTCAGCCAGTGTGAAATGATCATTGGGAAACCGCCAACAGGAAATCAGGAAGTTGAAGGAGAAGGAGGGAGAATGGATTACCCCCAACTCTCTCCCTATTTTGGTAGTGACCATTCCTCTCCCTTCAGCTACTGCCTTTGTAAGGCAACCACATCCCTCTTGCTCTCACCAGACTCCACCAACTTCACTTCTTCCCCCTGCCCCTTCCAGCTTCCTGCTGTTGCTAGTCCCCGGTGCTTCGCCCACCTTTATTAGTTCCCTTAACCCTGCTCAAACCTCTGAACCTCGTGTCTTCATTAACCCCTCAATTTCCCATTTGAACGACCCATCTATTTATTAGTTGCTTCTACTTGGAAAGGATCACCTGAGCAGGACTCTTCCCAGCTTTATCCTCAATAACAAAAAACAACTAACGTGTGGGGCAGTGAGGAGGTGACAGGCACTGTTCTCAGCTCTCAACATGTATTGACTAATTTGATCTTCATCATAACCATTTCAGACAGATTCTCCTATTTTCTCCAATGTTCAGATAAAGAAACAGAAAGGTTCAGTAACTAGCTGAAGAGCACACATCCATGCACCTTAGCACTTGGGTTTGATCCCTGGCAGACTAGCTCAAGGGCCCTTGTTCTTAACATCTATCCTTCTATGACACCCGAAGAGGCGTGTGGGCTTGCCCACTGTTCCTTTGGTTTCGTTGATTGCTCTATATCTTGACCCTTAAATGATGACACTTTTTTTTTTACCTGTGATATATGAAATGTGTTGCCTTTATTTTGATTTCTTAGGCAGTCTGGGCAATAAATCCAAACTGAAATGTCACCGCCCAGCAAGTTCACCAAACTCAGCTCCAGGTGATGGAGAGCTTTTGATTGGCGTGTGTTCACCTGAGGACTTCCACCGTGAAGTCTCCTGGTGAGGTGGCAACGCCAAGGAGTTGAATCTTCCTTCCATCTCCTTAGGCTGCATTAACATACCATACCCCTGAAGTCATCGCTGCCTCCTAGACGCCTTATCTGAATTATCTAAAAGAGCCTTCAGCCGGTTATCAATGCCCAGATTTTTTCAGAAAACATTTGTTGTTTTATCGGCCCCAGTGAGGCCACTTTTCCCTGTGCCATTCTGCACAAAAAACTGAGGTCCACGTCAGCTGTTAGGTTTGCTGTTGCCGGGCAATGAGGACATCAGGAAGACATCAGGAAAGCTGCAGCCCTATGATCTCTGGTCCCCGTCCAGTGTGGGGCCCGTGGTATCTTTTGGTTAAATAATACAGTCTTTACAAATGCTGTTTGTTTGTTTAAGCCTGGCAGCTCAGCCAAGCGTTGCTCTTCGTTGCCATGGTTACTGCCCCTCCCCCTCGTCCCCTCTTGCACTGCAGTGTCTCAGAGCCACACTGGCCTCCTTGATGTTGTCAGTGGGGTCCACCCAAGTTCCCGCCAGAAGGTCTTCCCCACTCACTGTGGCCTCTTCCTGGCTCGACTTCCCACCAGAATGTTCACATGACTTGAACTCAGGGACTCCGTACCTCTGGGAAATTACCAAATTCTGTCAAATACTATAAAAAGCAATGCTTAAAATCTCAACAGATATTCACTAGAAGAAGGCCAACCTACTGCAGGCATCACTTAGGATTGTGAGTTCTAGAACGAAACTGAATCTGCTTTCCCACCCCTGCTCTTCTAGAGCATCTATTCCACTGCTTCTTGTCAGAAACCAACCCTGCAGCATTGGAAACTTTATGATATGTCTGTCAGAAAAGTTCTTGGCCTTCAGAATCTGTAAAGAGAAGGCCAAAAATGAACTCCATGATGTGCTCAGAAAACACAAAACCGTAAAGAAACTGACAAGCTTGTTAAGGACTGGAGCAAGAGAACAGAATTTAAGGATAATGGATCAAATGAAAAAATAAGCATGAGACTGATGAAAGAGAGAGGGAGGGAGGGGCTGGCGCCTTCTCTCAGCACTGGCCAGTGAGCTGGGCTCTGGCTGGGGGGTGGAATGATACCCCCCCACCTGGGCCCACCCTTCAGCATCCATTGTGTGAGGTGGTTCCTGGAGAAAAAGAGATCGAGATGAGGTAGACATCCCCCAAAGCCCGAAATCCTTCAAGGCTTAGATTAGAAATACCCTGAGTAAAACAGAGGAATAAATGCATAGCTCTTTGTTTTAGTTTCTTGAAAATTGCATTTTTTTAGAAATAGGTAATATGTGCATTTTGTAAACAATTCAAAAGGATATATGGTGAAAGAATAAATTTGCCTCTTACCCTGGCCCAGCCACCAGCCCCTCTCCTCTGAAGCCACTGGGGATTTCTTCTGTATTCACATTCCACCCCCTTTTCTTTTGCCCAAATGGTGGCATTCTAAGCACGTGGTTCTTGTTTTATCACCAAAAACAAATCCTGGGGATCATTATATGCTAGTTTATATAGATGTGCCTCCTTCTCCTCCTCCTTCCCTTCTCCACTCCCTTCTCTCCCAATCCTGTCCTCCTCCCTGTGGCAGTTTGATATAGTTATGAATTCCACAAATAGATATTGGATTATGCTTGTAAACTGGTCTATTCCTCTTGGCATGATTAAGTTATGATTAGGGCTTTGACTGGACCACGGCAGTAGGACATTGATTCCCCGCCTCTTTGTGGGTGGGGACTCAGAGATAAATTATATGGCAGAGCAGAGGAGTTGGTTGGAGTTTTGAGTTGGAGTTCTGATGCTGAGTTTTAACACTGGAGCCCAGGGAAGTAAGCACACAGAGGAGCTTGGTCGTGAGGAAGGAGAGAAGGCCCCGGGAAAAGAGATGAGTAGTTCACCTGACAGTTCACAGCGGTCTTATGGAGAGAGGCAAAGCCTAGAGAGCCTCGTAGTTTACAGCTGACCTTGTGGAGGAAACAGAGAAGCTGAGCCCGGAGAGAAATGGAGCCCTAGGAAGAGAGGAACCCAAGAAGCCTGAACCGTGGCAGACGTTGGCAGCCATTTTGCTCCAACACGTGGCAATAGACTTTGGTGAGGAAAATAACTTATGCTTTCTGGCCTGGTAACTGTGGACTTCTACCCCAAATAAATACCCTTTAAAAAAACAACCGATTTCTGGTATTTTGTATCAGCACCTCTTTGGCTGACTAATACACTGCCCTCTCCTCCTCCTCCTCCTCCTTCCTCTCCATCCTGTTCTCCTTCTCCTTCTTCTTTGCTTGTGGAGAAATATATTTATTAATTCACATGAAAGGGACCAGTAGAGAGCTCTTGGTCTGACTCCACCTTCAAAGTGGCCAGATTTGAAAAGTCACCACCACTTCCCTTGTATATGCTTTAAAATGTCAAACTTATTAAAAAAAAAAAAAAATAGACTAGTACAACAGAACCCCATCTACCCATTATCCTGATGCAATGATTACCAAGATCTTGCCACATTTACTTTATCTTTATCCCTTTAAAACTTCTTTTTATATTCTGTTCATGGCTGATTTATTTTAAAATAAACCCCAGTCATCAAGTCCCTTTGACCCTACATTCTTCAGTATGCACCTCTAAAATATGTCAACATGATTCTCACAACCACAGAGTTATGATTGCACCGAACAAAATTAACCATAATTTTTTATATCATCTTATACCCAAGCCATGAGCAAATTTCCCCAGTTGTCTCAGATTGTCCTTGGTATGGTTGGCTTGTTCAAAAAGGATCCACACACTTCATTTGATTGTTACATCGCTTCATTCTCTGCGAATCTTGACGACCCCACCATCATCTTTATTTCACTGATTCATACTACAAATCGGGTCACTAGTTCTGAAAAAAAAAGACCTATGCTCTGGATTTGTCTCTTTGCCTCCTTGTGATGTCATGGAAGTCATTTTGCTTGTTCCACTCTCCCTGCACATTTCCTCAATGGGAGTTAGCTCCGGGGCACACCCGGCATTTGGGGCAGGAACGCGTCCTGGCGGTGCCGCATGCTTCCTACCACATCACATTGGGAGTCACGCGATGTCCTACTTCAGCGACACTAAGGTTGGTCATGGGTTCAGTCGGTGACAGCCCGATTCCCGTGGTCACGTTCCCCATCCACCTCACATCCGCTGGTGGTCCTTGCCTAAATCAATCCCTTCCCTAGGAGTTACATACACCATGGTGATTGTCTCTTTCTCTCATTCCTGCCACATTTATCAGGCACAACTCTTCTGCCTGTGTTTAAAAAGCCAGAGAACCCATCTTATCCACAAGCCTTTGCTCTGAGTGATGTAAGGCTATTTCCAAAACTCAGATTCACTCCTAAAAGAACTTCATGTCTCTACCCTTGAAGAAATTCCAAAAACTGTGCCTTAGACTCAGAAAACAAGTCTGAGGGAGGAATTCTAAAATGATTTCCCCATCACTGGTATATATACTTGACCACCTGAGGTGCCTGGTCATTTTGGACCCAAACCTTCTAAAAGGTCTTCTGAAAAGAGAAATCAATGACATCATTTTACCATCATGCACTCTTATACACATACACAAACATTGCAAAGCAGATCAAGAATTAATCCCAACACACAGGATTTACTGTCTGCAGCATTCTTGCAGAAGCCTTTGCTCCTGCCTTCTTGAGCCTGGATTGTCCACCAGTAGAGAGGCCAGTGGAGCTGCCACGGGACATGCTACTAACAGTTCTGGGAAAATAATGGTCAGACACCCCTGAAACAGTCTGCTCACTTCAAAAGGAAGCAAGCCTTTGAGGAAATTCGAGTTATTTATTTTTATGAGGTACCGGAGAGTGAACCCAGGACCTTGTACCTGCAAAGCACATGCTCAACCACTGAGCTCATCCACTCTGCAATCCAGATTTTAACCACTTTATTTTTAAACATTCATTTTATTTATTTACTTCCCACCCCTCATTGTTTGTGCTCTCTGTCTGCTGTGTCCATTCTCTGTGTGCTTTCTGTGTCTGCTCATCTTCTCTTTAGGAGGCACTGGGAACCGAACCTGGGACCTCCCATGTGAGAGAGGCACTCAATCACTTGATTCATCTCCGCTCCCTGTTTGTTGTCTTTCTCATTGTGTTTCCTCTTTGTGTCTCCTTGTTGCATCATCTTGTTGAGTCAGCTCACCGCACCAGCCTGTCACACCAGCTCTCTGTCTTGCTCGTCTTCTCCAGGAGGCACTGGGAACTGAACCTGGGACCTCCCATGTGGTAGGCAGATGCTCAATCACTTGAGCCACATCTACTTCCCCTTAACTACCTTCTTGCTCATAACCTTTCCTGGGTTTGTCAGGGCAATGCCTCTGGTGTCGCCTTCCTACCTGCTGTCACACAGGTGAGAAGATCACCTTTATCTGAAAGAAGATACCCTGCTGCAGTTGTCCACACTTCTGTTTGTCTACTTGACACTTCTTTGCTTGCCCCTGGCCTGCTTGCTTGGGTTTAGCCTGACAGAAAGGAAGTTATCGTTTTATTTTCACTTAGGTTAAGAGAAAAATCAATCTCAGTAACAAATCAATTCCAAATCCAATAAAATCAGAGATTGTGAGAATTGTAAAGGGATGTGTGGAAACATCTAGGCCCTCAGCATCAGAATATTTGAGCTAACAGGGACCTTAGAGAGTTTATCATCCATTCTCTAGTTACAGCTGCGGAAACAAAACTGAGGCTCGGAGTGATGGAGTGGTTACGACGGGTCACATGGCAAAGTGGGGACCCAAAACCAGGTGCTCCACTAAATCATGAACTCCCCCTTTTACACATTAGGAGTAGTTGGTCCGCAGGGGGTCTTGTGACTTGGCCCAGGTGTGAGGTGGTGAATTGAGTGCTCAGTGTCTACAGGGTGCCAGGCCCCATGCCAGGTGTATAATTAGCCACTCTCCCTTCCCGAGTGCCTGAATCCTCAGAACTGTTCTTCATAGGCCATGCAGCTGTTTCCCACAGAGAAGCTCATTTGGTGTTTTAATATTCAGCATTTTGTCACTGCAGTTAATTTGCTAATGGGTTAAATTCACTCACTGTGCTTTTTAAGTAAAATTTTAGCATTATCAAAATGTTCTCCAGATGAAACAACATTCCCAGATTCCCCCAAAGTATGTCAGACCCTTCCAGTGTAAAATGAGAACAGCTTGGAACCAGGAGTCTGGCAGCCTGAGGTCTAGCCCCCGCCCGTCACCCCCAGCTGTGTGGCCTTGGTCTTTCCCCAGCCTCAGATGCCTCCTGGGTAAAGGTGGGGGCTTGGATTAGGTCAGTGCTTTCCAACCGTGTTCACAACCAGAGCCTCTGCTTAGAAAGGGTCCTTCAAACACCATCCTCCTGGATTAGTTAATAACTTGCCTCCCCTCTTTGTAAAAATTAATCAAAGATCTACGACTATAATAGCTTTTGACGAGAACACTGTGCCACAGGAAGGTGACAGCCCTCCCGCCCCCAAAAGTGAATGTCAGCCTTCAGCCCATGTGGCTTTGTCAGGGGTGGGTGAGTGGGCTCTCTCCCCAGCAGGGTGCTGAAGGCTCTTCTTAGGTCACCATTACTGCCTTGACGGAGCCCATCCTACTCCACCCCAACACGTCCTGAGGTCTATTGCATGACGAGCTTTCCCTCTGGTTCTAAAATTCTTAAGGGAGGAAATCCTACGAGTTTCCTCCAGGATAAATATCGGAGGTTTCATCTCCTGGGAAACCTGGAAACCTGTTTTTAGGAATGTGGCTCGCAGCCTTAACACTTCAAACCAGGGCACTGGCTTAGCCCGGGTTCCCTTTAGGCTAAAAGCAGACTTTGAACAAGAATTGGGGAATGTGTTGTTTATTTAGGAGGTGATGTGGAAAAGCGAGCCAGGGAAAGGGGAAAAGTAGTTGGGGGGTATCTGTGAGTGGATTGCTGCTGTGGACAACTGAGCTCAGTTCCACGGAAGGTCAAGGAAGCCAGGGTGTTTCTCCACCACCACCGACGCCTGCTGGTTGAGGGCTGCCCCTAGGGACTAAAGCTCCACCAGTCCTGACCTGCCCTCTACTGTGCAGGCAGAGGCCCAGGGCGCCTCTGCTTGTTGGGAACGGTCTGCAGGTAGCCTCCAGGTCGGTGGACGGGTATGGGCAGGGCATTAGCAGCATCTTCCCGAGAGACTAAACGGGAAGCAACTCACAGGTCAGCTTCAGTTAACAGTCGACAACAAACATCTATCTGTTCATTCAACAAATCATTGCTAGGCACTGTTCTCGGTGCTTGTATTCATCAATAAACAAAAGAGCTATGGGCCCCTGGCCTAGTGGAGAGTCCATTCCAACCAGAAGAGAAGGAAACAAGTAACATACACAATATACAAGTAACTCATACAGTGTTACAGAAAGGATACAGTCCTCCGGGAGTAAGGGGACTGGGAGTGGCAGGTTGGGAGGGCGGGTGTTACAATTTTAAACGTGGTGATTTGGGGAGTCTCTTTGAGAAATTATTTGAAAGAGGTGATGGAATGAGCCATGTGGGAATCAGGTGAAGAACATTCCAGGCAGAGGAGAAACTCCTGAAGGTGTGAGCATGAGTGTGCCCAATATATTCCCGAAGGCCATTGTGGCTGGAGCAGCGAGAGCAAGGGAGGGAGTAAGAGGACATGGGGTCAGAGGCGTCATGAAGGGTGTCCTGGACCTTTGGCTTCTACTGAGAGAGCGATGGGGGCCATTGGAGGCTCTGAGAGGAGGAAAATGTGATTTGCCTTGTATCTAACAGGCTCATTCTGACTATTGTGTGGAGAATAGACTGGCAGGGTGTATCTGTTATCTGTGCTGCGTAACAAATAACCACAAATTTAGCAGCTTAAAGGTACATAAATTTATTATCTTGCAGTTTCTCATGTCAGTTGTCTGGGTACGGGTGGGCTGGGTCCTTTGCTCAGGTCTCATCAGGCTGAACTCCAGGTGTTGGCTGGACTGCAGTCCTCTTTGAGGTTCAGGGTCCTCTCCCAAGCTCACTTTTTGCTGGCAGAATTCATTTCCTTGTGGTCATAGCACTGATTTCTCCGTTTTCTTGCCAGCTGTTGGCGGGGAATGGCTCTCTAATCCTCCCTAGGCAGTTCATGATGTGGCTATTTACTTCTTCAAGGCCAGCCAGAGATTCCCTCTTATACTTCAAATCTCTTCCTTCAGGAAGGCCCAGTCCCTCTGAAGGGCTCATCTGCTAAGGATCTCCTTCAGAGTCACCTGACTAGAACCTTATCACAGGAGGGCCATCCATCATATTTACAAGTCCTGCCCACATGCAAGGGAGGGGGCTACACAGGGCATGAATGCCAGGGTGGGAATCTTAGGGGCTATCTCAGAATTCTGGCTAGCACAGGAGACAAGGATAGAAGCAGAGAGGTGTGTTAGGACGCTGTCATCATAATCCAGGAAAGAGGAGACAAGGGCTTAGGCAAGGGTGGTAGCAGCGGAGGTGATGAAAAGGGGTCAGGGTCTGGGTGTATTTGGAAGGTAGAGCCTGCTGGATTCCTGTCAGACTGGAATGGGAGAAAGAGAGGAGGCAAAGATGAAGCCAAGGTGGAATGTGGGTATGATGGCTGGAGCTACAGTAGCCATTTTGGTCCATGGTTGAAAACTATGAATTGAAGATGGCAGGAGCTTGGATTTCTGATGATCATGCAGCCATAATACCATCCCTGGACCACCCACCCTGAGACTGGGTTTTTGTGAGAGGAGAAAGAAAGTTCTATCTTGTTGTTTTGTTGTTGTTTTTTTAATGACGCTAAGGATTTTAGCCTGTTCTAAAGGTGGGAGGGAGTTGTCATTAACCAGGAGTAAGTATAGCAAACATTCATGGAGTGGTGCCTGTGGACCAGGTGCTCTGGGTGCTTCTCATCTTTTTACTCATTGACTCCTTATAAGGGGACTCCCAGGGGAAGGTGGGAATTATCATCCTCATTTTAAAGATTAGAAAATTGAATTAGAAACAGATTAAGTAACACCCCCAGGGTCATAGAGCTGGTAAGCAGAGCCAGATCTGTATTTGGGCAGTCGGGTTTCAGAGTCCTTACCTTTAACAATTGTTATATGACCTCTTAGGAATGTTCTCTAAAATGAAAGCTCTTGGTCTTATAGAAACATGACTTGAGCATGAAGCTGAAATTCCTCCACAGGGTTAGCCCTGCCCACCTTCCCATAATGGCTCACCCACATGCCACTCCATTTTATCCTGACCTATCTATTCACGGCCCTCAGAATTCCATTGGTACCTTGGAATTCCATTGGTAACTTCCTGCCCTTCTCCATCCCTCAGCCTGCCTTCAATCAATGTGGACATCCCCATTTTATCTCTTCACCTAACTAAATACTACACTATTTCCAGACCTATTTCAAATTTGTTGGCTCCAAAAGGCTTCACCTGATCTTGCCAGCTTTGGGGGACTCATCTTCCCCTTTGGATTCTTATTGGTTTATGCTATTCATATGGCATAAAGTGGTGCAGCTACCTTGAGTGGAGATTATCATCAGTAGGTGTTTCCTGTGCACCTCCCATGTTTGTGGAATTGTGCTGGGCATTCTAGAGACTGGAGAAGAAGCTGCTCTCACTTGTCTTCCTGCTCCTTAACTGGAAGCACACTCAGGAGGCCGAACCTTGGCTTCTGGCTGGACCAAGGCCCCTGACACTCACAACAGTTACAGGCATCATCACTGTTTGGCAAGAGCTGGTACAAAGGCAGTGGGAGTAGAAAGTGACCAAGGAGTCAAACATTCAGTTAGTGAAGAAACAACAGTTAGTGACACTTTGGGGACTCTCAGTCCACTGCCAAACTTCTGCCTCAAAGCCACAGAGGTGACTTTCAGAAAAGGTAGGGACCATCAAGTTCTGCTCAGAACTTGAGCAGAAACCAGGTTCTGCTCTCTTGATTACAAGAACCAAATAAAGGTTTTGTGCTATATTTTATGTCTGTAACGTGAGTCCACACTGAGTGGGAGGAAAAATTAAAATTAAAAAATAGCCATTTTAGAAAGCAGATCTTGCTTTTCCCAGAAGACAAATCACCAGAGCTGCCAGTTTCCTAGTAATTTCAAAACCGGATGTTAGTTTTGTTTTGTTTTGTTTTTTCCTAAACACAATTGTCTTAAGCTGAACTTCTTGGAGGGAATGTGACCCTCTGGGTTTTCACTCACCCCAGTGAGGGCAACATGCTGCGTGCCCCTTACACACGCTTACCCAATATTCCAGCATCATATTTATGTAGCCTAAGTGGCTCCAATGTATTCCAGGGAGCTTATACTTAGCGGAAAAGTACAGAAGCTGGCAACTCACATTTTGCCCAAATTGATTCCACATCTGCCTTAAGTAAACCGCTCCCTCTGATACAGGCATGCTTTTTCTTCCCCCTTCAAGGCAGTGTGTGCTATTAGACATAGAAAATAAAGGGGCTATTTTAGAAAAGAAGGAAAATAAATTAAAGGTCAGTCTGAGGTCCAGAGCACTGCTGTGGGTTACTGTTCCCTGTTTAAAAAACAACACACAAAAAACCCAACAGAGTAACTTCTCTAAGTTATAAAGCATTTCAACCCTAGTTCTTTTGCTCCCACTGCACCATCGTTGGGTGTGAAAAATCTTGTTAGAACAAACAGCTTAACTGACAGAAACATCAGGAAACCTCATCTGTCCAGAATAATGCTGAAGCACAGCACAAATACCAAAAGACCTCGGGCAGCTAAAATGTCACATAGCCCTTGCAATTAATCCATACTAAGGCCACTAACCCACATTAAAGGCGTTCACTTTCATTGGATGCCAGACTCCAGCATTTTGGCTAACTGCTTTCCAGTCTCACTATAGCCTAGAAGCAGCACATCAGAAACGAAGCCAGAGGCTGCTTCTTACAGCTGTGAGGCAGGGAGGAGAGAAGAAAACCAGAAAGGGCAGAAATTTCATCAGCACAGTGGGTTCCCCCATCACTGAACTCACCCTGATAGCTCCTGAAACACAATCATACAACATCAATAAATCCAAGTCATACAGAGGAGGTCAGCTTGTGTTCAATATCCTTTATTTAAGGTGAAAATGACATGTGGATTATATTTCAGAAAAAGGATTGAAATAAAATCTAATAGTGAGGCGCTGTGTCAAGATTCTTTGGGTTGCAACTGACAAAATCCCAACTAAATTGGTACAAAAGGGTAATTTATTAACCAGTAAATTGGAAATCCAGAAGTATCCTTGCTTCAGACACAACTGAATCCAGGAGGCTCAAACAAAATCATCAAGACTGGCTTCTCTTCATTTCCTCTTGGTTCCTTCTATGTTAGTGTTACTCTCAGACCAGCTCTGCCTCACGGTGGCAAGATGGCTGCCATTAGCTCTAAATCTGGTGAAAAAGAGACCACTCTCCTCTCCCTCCTGCACCCCTCCCCCACACCAGGAGCAAACAAGGGAGATTAACTAGACTTGATTGGCTTGATTTGGGTCACGTGCTCCTCCTGAACCAATCCCTGGGACCAAGTGTTTGCGATGTTCTGATAGGCCAGATCAGGATCACATGCCTCCTCCTGAACCATGGGAGGAAGTCAGTGTCACCCAAAGCACAGAGACTGTGTGGAAGGGGAATGAGCAAAACTGGGGACAGGGGGTGGGAGTAGATGTAACCATGGGAGAGGGAATAAGAGGCTGGATGAAAAGAGTGATAGATAAAAACCCGTCACTATCTTGGGTAGCCAGTATGACCCTTCCCTGGGGACTGTGATGGTTAAGTTCATGTGTCAACTTCTCTGGTCAAGCAAGCACTGGCTCACGGTGGGGCTTTTTCATGGATTTGAATCATCAGTAAGTTGACTGCATTATGGCTGATGAAATCTTCAGCCGAGGAGACTGCCTTCAACAATGAGAGACGCCTCATCTAATTGGTCAAAGGCCTTCAAAGGACGAGTAATGATTTCTGAGTCAGAAAGGAGAACTTCCATCTCTACTTCAGCTAGCCAGCTTCTCCTGGGGAATTCATGGAAAACCTTCATGGGAGTTCCCAGCTTGAGGCCTGCTCTAGGGAATTTGACTTGCCACCCTCATAGTCAGGTGAGACAATACTTACAAAAATCTCGTAATATTTGCATTGCATATCTCCTGTTAGTTCTGTTTCCCTAGAGAACACTTGGACAAATATAGGGGCTCCAGGTACAATTGATTTTTACAGTCACAGATTGATTGTGACCTATGACATATTTTTTAAAAAGTGATTGTGACAATCAAAAATTATTTTAACAGTGAAGTTTTCAATTACATGAGTTACTTCCCTTTTTCTACTATTTAAGGTTTGGTTCTCTGTCACTTGCAACCAAAAGAGTCTGAACAGAGTATCCCTTTTTTTTTTCATGTTTTATTTTAATCATTTGTGATCACAGAGAGAACCCCAGGAAGAGGAATCTGCTGCAGATTCTCTATATCAAGTCTCCCCAACTCTCATGACAGACAGGGTCTTTTCATTTCTCCCCCAATATGTTAAAAGGATCAGAGTAGGAGGGAGGGGAGGAAGGAGAGATGCTCTCGGGTAAGTCCACTTAGCAAAGGCTAAGCAGAGGGATAAGGGGTGCTCTGCAGCTTCCAGGGAGCTGGGAGATCCCTGGACAGGGCTGAGAGCCATCTCCTGGCTGAGAACCCTGGCTTCAGGAAAGAAGGCATCTTCAGGCACACAATCAGTGAACAGCACAGTAAGCCCCCCAGGTACCCTGGCTACCTCCCCACACACGGCGGTTGCCAAGGAGCCGTATCTTTCCTTACCAGCAGCTAGAATAAACTCTAGAAGGCCTCACCACACTCAGCAGGTGCAAGTGAAATCTGGAAGAGAGAAATCGCCTGTGCACAGAATCCGGCCCAAGACTAAGAAACAAGGGTGCTTTGGTCTGCTGAGACTTTGGGACCCAGGAACCACAGGGAGGCAGGGAACACTTTCAGCTTGCTGAACACACAGGGCTTCTAAGCCTTGGACTAGATTGTACCTAAAAACACTCTCCGCAGTCCAACCTTTAAATTTGAGCTTCTTAAACTACCTTGGACACAGGACAGTTTTGTTTTTGTTTCTAATTTCTAATCCATCACGGACCATGGTAAAAAAAAAACAAAAACAAACAAACAAAAAAAAAACAAGATTGATTTCATTACAAATAAAAAATACAAAATGCAAACTGTTTTTTCCTGATCGGATTTAAAAGACAGAAATTGCTCTGCCAAACTGTATCAGTTTCTAACTGCTTACTCTCCATTTCTGTACTGATCTCATCACGGACAGGTCTTGCAGATGGGCCTGCCCCAGGGACCCACTCTGATTCGCACTTCTTGGGAGAACTCTGTGGCTCTGCTTTACAGAAAAGGCTGCAGACCACTTCCTGCTTAAAATACTTCAGTGTCTCCTAAATTAAGTAAAACTTGGCTTGACAGTTATAGGTGTCCCCCGCTCCCCAACAGGGCCCTCAACTACCACTCCCTTCATTCATTCTTTCAATCCATCAGTCAATTCATTCTATCCATCCAAGTCCTGACCCAGTGCCTCCTCGAAGTCATGCCCCCGTCAGGTGGGAGGATACCGTGGTGCACTGGACAGGTACAGCCTGTGGGACACCTGTGTCCCAGCCAAACCATCTCTCGAGTACACACTTTTAACTTTTCTGACTCCACACCTCTGCTGCTACCTGTCTGAATCCAGGACATTTTTTCATGGCTCTGTTCAAATGACAGCTATTCCAGAAATAATAATAGCTGCCATTAACTGGTCCGTGCCCTGTTTCAGCTATGGGGCTAGGCACCTTACATACTCTTCCTGATTCTCCCAACAGCCCTGCAAGGTAAGTTTTACCATCTCTCCTGAACTGCCTGCCTCCTAACCTGGGTGGTTCCTTCCACCGAACTATACAGTTCTCTGGAAAGTTTTCTGCTTCCACAGAATCAGAAAGTTTTCTGCTTCCTCTTTTTCTTCTAAACGCCCAAGCTAGGCTTTGCCCCTCGTTGTAAACACTTTTTATTGAAATATGACATACATTTAGAAAAGTACACACAATGTATTTGTGCGGCTCAGTGAATATTCAGAAACTGAACACACCCATGTAACCTGCACCCAGATCAAGAAATAGAACCTAACTAGCACCCCGAAGAGCGCCTTGTGCCCCTTCCCCGTCACTCCCTTTCCCCCTCCCTAAGAGGAGCTGCTGTCCTGACCTCTAAGAGTATGGGTTAGTTTTGCCTGTTGTTTGTTTTTAGGAGGCACCGGGAACCGAACTGGGGACCTCACATGTGGGAAGCAGGCACTCAACTGCTTGAGCCACATCCGCTCCACTTTTATTCTTTAAAACTCAATGGAATCTCCAAGCATGTACTGTTGCAACTGGCTTTTGTTCAGCATTATGTTTGTGGGATTCATCATACTGTTGTGTACGGTTGTAGATTACTCTCAGGGATGTATCATATTTTATCGCATGAATATGCCATGATTTATTCATTGCTCTGCTGATGGGTATTTGAGATGTTTCCAGTGCCATGAACAATCTAGTGCTGCTATAGGCTTTTTTTTTTTTTAGGTACCAGGGCTGGAGATTGAACCTGGACTTTGTATGTGGGAAGTTGGCACTCAACCACTGAACCACATTAGCTCCCCCGAGTTGGTTTTATTCGTTTACTTGCTTGTTGTTTTTGTTTTTAGGAGGCACTGGGGACCGAACCTGGGATCTCCCATGTGGGAAGCAGGCACCCAACCGCTTGAACCACATACGCTCCCCGCTATTGGCATTCTTGTACGTCTTTAGTAAGCTCAATGGATACAATTCTACTGAATATATGTGCAGGGTGTCAGGGTTTGCATGTGTTCAGCTTTAGTAGATAATCTGAACCTCTTAAAAGGCACATTTTAATATTCAATACTATTTTGATTCTTTTATGAATTTGCTTCATTTCCCTTACTAGATTATAAGTGGTTTTTTTTGTTGTTGTTGTTTTTTCCAATAGAATAAGGAAGCAGGGAGAAAAACAAGGGCAGGGGGAAAAGGATGAAGTGAACTCAACGGCCCAGATACATTGCATAAGGTCTAAGGCACTTTTTCAATAGTTGAACTATGAATGTGGTTGCACTTTCTATCAGCCAACCCAAAGAGGGAAACAGTTATACAACTCAGTGTTCATAGGCTAAAAGTACTAACTGTTCGGTTGTGACTATTTCTGGCTCTGAAGTCAACCCTAATCTTCCTAAAGAGGCTATAGTTTGATATCAAAAATGGTGTTTCCAACAACTTGATTTCAGCAATAACAGTAAGAAATTTTACCAGGCCTTCCCCCCAATAATCTCCCTCAAAGGGGAAACGCCAAAGCAGTTCACTAGGCACACCTCTTTGCGGGAACTAATGCAATCCAGAAATACAATTCTCAAAAGACTGAATCCAAGAAGGCTAGACTTAAAACAGTGTGGTCCAGGGTCTCCTAGGAGTCCCCAAGACCTTTTCAGGGGATGTGCATGGTCAAAATTATTTTCATAATACTAAAGCATTTTTGCCTTTTGCACTTTCATCATTTTATGAGTGTGTACAGTGGAGTTTTCTATAGGCCATAGGATGTGTGAGATACAAGATCAGATGCAGAAGCAGATATGAGAATCCAGCTATCTTTTATTAAGCCAGACATTAAAGAGATTTTCAAAAATGAAAATGCCACTCTTCTCACTGAATTATTTTATGATAGAAAATTATTTTTTTCACACAAAATGTTACGTTAACCTATAATGGGTTTATAACTGATATTTTTAATGAACTCATTTTTAAAATTTGTTTTAATTTTCAATAGATATATAGAAAACCACACAAACAGGACTCTTTTTAAGTTCTTAATACTTTTTAAGAGTGGGAAAGGAGCCTGAGACCCAAAAGTTTGAGAACTACTGGTCTACAGGAGTATCTCCCCAGAGGACACCACCTCTGGTCACTAACACAGAAAATAATCTGTGAAAAATATTCTGTGATCAAATATACTTGGAAATTTTAGGTCTCTCCTGGGAATCATCACATTAGATGCAAATAAGTCTAATTAACTTTGTTTAACGCTTATGTTTCCTAAATGTATTTGACGACGATCCCCTTCTTTCAATTGCTTCTATTATTGTCCTAGGGAACACACTTTGGGAAACCTATGGATGACACGCAAGGCCTTTAGTCAATCCTCATGAACACTTTCTCACAGCCCAGCTTTTGTCAAGTGTGGGCCAGCAGAGGTGGACGTTATACTTCTGGCAGGAGGAAAAGTGAACCTTTTATAATGTCAAGGTGCAGGACAGACAGTCCCTTTTATCTCTGCATAGAGGTGGGCAGAGGGCAGGGTCAGGGCCAGGGCAAAGATTCACTCAGGAGACAAAACTAGGCCTGCTCCAACAAAGGCAGACAATCAAGGCCCCAAAGAGCTCCTCTGAGGAACTTGGACATTGTCATTTTAGCCTGGACATCGTCAAAGCAGAAGGTACCGTGCACTTGCCTCAGTCATAAAGAAATCTCACTTAAGCACCTGCAAAACGTTTGACTTTGTTATGGAACTTCCTCCCAGGAAAATAGTGGTCAGATGTACCCTTTTGAATAAACTTCCTTTGGGAATGCCTACCAAAAAGGATGACATTGGTTTTGGAGTTATACATCTTCTTTCTGAAAGTAATTATTTAATTGGGCCAGGTGTCTGTTAAAAAAAAAATCTCCCAGTTCACAATAAAATTATGTCATGAGGAAGCTCATCTATAGTCTACCATAATGTTCAAGGCTCTCTAGGAGATATAAAAATGAAAGATGTGGCTCTTCAAAAGCATATAACCCACTGAGGGGCAGGCCAGATTGCCAGAGAGAAAGAAGTATTGTCATGCTCATCTTGCAGCACCTGGTATGGTAGCTGGTAGAATACCGGAATTCAATATTTGTCTCAGCAAATTGGCTATTTACCTTTAAAATTTCTACTTGTAGACAAATACCACACAGTCAAATAACCGGTCAAAAAACTAGTCAAATATTATCTAGTTAAATATTACTTCTTGGTATAGTTAGCTTACAAAAGAAGATTTCAAAATAAAAAATAAAAAAACTGACCACACCTTTGTCAAATAAAAATAATTTTAATATATACATTTTTTACTTCTGTTAATTAATTCTACTCAGCATGAGAATCAGTTTAGTTTGATTTGTTTCATACTTATTTATTTTCCAATACTGTAATCTTCAACAAGAGATGGTAAAGATGAACTGCTGATTCTTTTTGTTGTTGTTGTTGTTGATTCTTAAAGAACACAAACTACCTTGCCCTCAAAGAGTTTTATCAACTTTAATATTTTCAAAGAGCCCTATGAGGCAGCTCAGCATGTTGGTTTATCATTGAAATGTCTTATCTGGATGATGGTAAAATAGACTTGGATCTTCCTGAGCCCACTGGGTGCTTGTCTTCATAGCACTGCTTGGTTGGGTAAGTGGTAAAGACTGAATAATAAGCAGATCTACTCCAAACACAGCTGGGTGAAGTAACTTCATTTTTAGAAAGCTAACCAAAATCATGAAACTTCCTAATGGTGTGATTTGTTCCAGGGTTCTTTTGATATTTAAGAAGGGAAAGAAGGAGAATATTAATCCTTGTGCAGTCTTTCATCACAAGCACTCTTATTTACGGCATTACAGCATTTTCTTCTCCAGCCCTCCTCCCACAGGGAGCTGATTTATACTTGCTGCAGAATCGAAAGCATGAAGATGTCTGCTTTCACAATCAGAGTTGGTGACAGCCTTCTCATTTCCTGCCAAACGGATCAGACCATACTTTTAACCCTATGGAAAGAAACATGAATAAAATCAGGATTTGTTTTTACATTTCCTATCACTTCCCTCAACCCCAAACAAACAAAATGACATCCGAATTGCCTGGCATGATTCACCCATAGCTTGAGAAACCATGGCAGCCAAGAAGGACTTTTAAAAGGATTGGAAATTATCCGACAATAGGAAGATATGTATCTGGCCTCATTTAAAAAACAACAGCAATAAAATAAAAATGAATGTTGCCATAGATTTCAAGAGTGTTGGTTAATAAGCTGGAAATCTCTCATTCTCAGCCAAGTTGGATCATCTGAAAGTAACTAACCATTCAGCCATAAAGGGAGCTTCTGAGCTTTTGTATGAAGCAGACTCCCCATCAATTAAAATAGCTCACAAGTAAACAGTATTTTCCCATGAGGGTAGTATTTAAATAGGTGCTTGGTAAATAAGTCTGCAAAACAGCTATTCACACTTCACATTTAATTGCACACTTGTTACATTTTTATGCCCTTTATCAAATACAAAAGAGGAATGTGGCAAACTTCAAAAGTATTCTGGAGTGAAATATTGAAATGAAGTCTTGGGGTGGCACCTATAAAACGGCAACTGTTGTGAAATAAACAGTAAAATCACAGTTTAATCTCTATGCTAAAGAGCATTCTCCCACTCCTCCACAGCAAAGCAAACACATACACACCACAATACAAATG